>JASDQU010371841.1:9133-32118 GCA_032191745.1 Picea mariana | reverse complement strand
CTTTCAGATTCTATTTGATTTTTATCATTTGATCTTCCATCTCTTTGAGTAGTTCAGGCCCAACTACTACCCTGTCAGTTGGATTATCCCAGCTCATGGGAGTGTTTCACTTTCTTCCATAAATTGCTTTGAATGGGCTCATCTTCAAATATGTATGATGCCCATTATTGTAGGCGAATTCTACCAAATGCAGGTAGTCTTCCCACCTCGATGGTTTATCCATCACATACATTCTCACCATGTCTTCTATTACTCTATTTACTCTCTCTGTCTGTCCATCAGACTTAGGATGATATGTTGTACTAAAGTTCAGATTCGTTCCAAATCCTTTGAACAGTCCTTTCCAGAAATTTGAAGTGAATTTTGGGTCCCTATCAGACACAATTGTCTTAGGAATTCCATGCAAGCATGCAACTTCTTTTAAAAATATATCAGCAACATCTGCTTCTCTGTGGGTGGTTTTTAGTGGAATAAAATGGGCAGCTTTAGTAAGTTTGTCCACCACCACCATGATTGTATCATGCTGCTTGCTTGTTCTGGGAAATCCTGTGATAAAATCCATTGTTACCACATCCCATTTCCACTCAGGAATAGGTAAAGGCTGCAACAACCCTGTTGGGTGTCTATGCTCAGCCTTAACCTTTTGGCACTCCATACATCTGGCGATGTATTCAACAATTTATTTCTTCAACCCTGGCCAAAAATAATGGCTTTTGACTGCTACCACAGTCTTTTGATATCCAGGATGTCCAGCATAAGTCATGTTATGCATCTCTTTTAGAATTGCTAGCTTAAATTCTTGGACATTGGGTACATATACTCTGTTCTTATGCAAAAGTAAACCATCAGTTCCCAAGGTGTAACTTTCCTTGGTCTGTGGTCTCTCACGCTGTTGTAGCTTTGCTACAAGATTTTTGTACTGCAAATCAGCATTTGCAGCTTCTAAAATTATGTCTTTCATCTCAGTCAGGTACATGCTAATGGTTGTAGCATGTAATTCGTGCACTTTTCTGCTGAGTTCATCAGCCACCTTATTTTCTTTCCCTTTGATATACTTGATATCAAAGTCATATTCACACAGAAATTCCAGCCATCGAATTTGCCTGGCATTTAAGGTTTGCTGATCAAATAAATATTTCAGACCGTTATGATCTATTCTCAACTCAAATCTCTTACCCATGAGGTAATGTATCCATTTCCTCAAGGCGTGGACGATTGCTGCCAGCTCTAAATCATGAGTGGGATAATTCTTCTCATGCTCCTTCAACTTTCGGGACTCATAACAAATCACAAATCCCTCTTGGCTGAGAACTCCTCAAAGCCCCTCCTTACACACATCTGTGCACACTACATAATCCTTGTCTGGATATGCAATATTTAGGATTGGAGCACTGGTTAGCAGTTGCTTCAATCGCTGGAAGTTTCTCTCACATTCTTCATTCCATTGGAACTTCTTCCCCTTCCTTTGCAAGGAAGTGATAGAATGAGATATTTTTGAGAATCCATCTATAAACCTCCTATAGTAGCCTGCCAGACCCATAAAAGATCTAACTTCTGTCACATTCCTTGGCACTGGCCATTGTCGAATGGCCTGTACCTTTTCAGGATCCACAGTGATCCCTTCTTCAGATATTATATGCCCCAAGTAATGGATATGCCTTTGGTAAAAGGAGCACTTGCTCAGTTTTGCATATAGTTGGTGTTCTCTCAACACCTGTAGCACCATTCTCAAGTGTTGTTCATGTTCTTACTCTATCTTGGAATACACCAAGATATTGTCCAAGAAGACTATGAAAAACTTGTCCAGATAATTTATGAGCACTCCATTCATTAAGCACATAAAGACAGTAGGCGCATTGGACAATCCAAACGACACCATTGTAAACTCATAATGACCGTACCTTGTTCTGAAGGTGGTCTTGCTGATGTCTTCATATTTTATCCTCACTTGATGATATCCAGATCAAAGATCTATTTTCGAAAATACTTTCGCATCCTTCAACTGATCAAAAAGATCATCAATCCTTGGCAGAGGATATTTGTTCTTGACAGTGACTTTATTCAACTGTCGAAAGTCAATGCACAGCCTCATCGTCCCATCTTTCTTCTTCAGAAATAGGACTGGGGCTCCCCACGGTGACACACTGGGGTGAATGTAACCTTTCTTTAGTAGCTCTTTGAGCTGCAGTTGCAACTCTTTCAGCTCTGTTGTGCTCATTCTATAAGGAGCCTTTGAAATTGGAGTTGCTCCAGGCATCAGATTTATAGAAAAATCGATGTCCCTCCTTGGAGGTAGTCTAGGTACCTCCTGAAATACATCCTTGAAATCCTTGAGTATTTCATGGTATTCCAAATTCGATACTACATATTGGGATGCTTCTTCCACCCGAGCTGCAAATAATTGACAGCCTTTCCGGTAACATTTCTTCAGCTGCATGGCTAATATTTCCCTCACAGCCATGACTCTGGGAATTCCTTGGATTTTTACTTGATTTCCCTCCTCGTCTAGACATGTGAACCTCTTGTTATGACAATCTATAAGGGCATGGTGCTTGTCCAACCAGTCCATCCCAATTAAGAAATCACATGAGCCTAAAGGCAGAATGTTCAATTCAGCCTTAGTGCTCATTCCTTTCATGTCCACCGAATATGACTTAACCAATTCAGTGACCTTTCTCTTGGTCCCTATGGCTAACTGCACTAACCAAGACTTCTCATGTTTTCTCTTTGTTAGATGAAAACTTTCCACCACTCTAGGATATACATAACTATGGCTAGCCCCTGAATCAATCAAAATAACAAGTGGTCGGTTGTTGATCATACCTTCGACTTCAATCATGTGCGATTGAAATTCTGCTTGCTTATTGTCCAGGGCTGCATAGATCCTCGACATTCTACTACCCATATCCTCCACTGTTTTAGCTTGATGAATAGTATGGATAGTTATTGCTTTGTCTTTTCTGTGGGGGCAGTCTCTGTACCTAGGATTCCCTTTACAACCCCAACACTCCATGGGTGGAGGCCCTGGCATCTGTTCACTCCCTTCAACTTTCCTGGGATCATTAAAAGATGATTGTCCCCAAGGAAGTTTTTTGAAAAAGGAAGGCTTGCTTCCCTTCTGCCTCTGTTCTTTCTTAAACCTCTTCTGGTCATCCCAAGACTTACGAAAGGTAGGCTTTTCTCTTTGTTGTTCGTATAGGCATTTTTCCCTTCTTATGGTTTTTTCCATGGTCTTAGGATCATCATATTGAATCTTGTCACCAATGGAAGGTGGCAGTCCACCTAGATACCTCTGAATTTTGACAGCCTCATCTTTGATGAATGGAACATACCTCAGTAGTTCCAGAAAACTTCGTTCATACTCATCAATGGTCATGATGCCAAACTTGAGTTCTAAGAAATCCTTCATCTTTTTGTCATAGTATCTTTTAGTCAGGTATTTCTTCTTGAAATACCTCTTAAACTCCTTCCACGTGACCTCTTTCTCTTTAATGTGCTGCACTTGCACAAATTGATCCCACCACATGGACGCTTTTCCTTTCAGCTGGTACATTGTAATTCTACCTTCTGCACGGGCAGAATAATTCTGCGGTTGGAAGTATTTCTTCATGCCCAACAACCATGTCTCGGCATCTTCCTCCTTCTTATGTTCTCCATCAAATTTTGGAGGTTTAATTTTATTCATCTCTCCTTTCAATTCCTCCCTTCCATATTTTTGATGTTTTCTGGTAGGGGATGGGCTCGAACTGCTGTGTGTCTCCCTGTCTGAATGTTTTTGGGAGCGACTGTGATGTCGGCTACCACTCCTCAATCTACTTATTCTCCCATGATTTCTGCAACTCTCTGTCGTACCGGAGTCTCTTCCCTTCTCAAGTTTCTTCTCTATTCTTTCCAGGCTCTTCAAGAATTTTAAGTTTAATTCCCGTTGCCAATCCCTAACTTTCATGAGCTTTGGGCTATCAGATTGACGCTCCTTGGCCTCTCTTTGTAGCCTTTCAATGATTTTCATCATATGTCCTTCCTTATCCATCTCTTTTCCATGCCCATTAGAGTTTGATCCTTCGACTCCCAGGTTAACATCCTTTCCTTCTCGTTCATATTCTATTTCAGGGGTAAACTTCACTTTTCCCCACTCCATACTCGACATTGATTAACTAGGGTTCTGGCCTTCGTTGAACTCTGCACACGTACTCTGTGCAATTAAATTTGAAATTTGTCAGGCCATTAAACCTTCGCGAACAATCCACAATATTTATAAGCCAGTTCGGACAAACTAAAAGGACATTTTGTTTTAAATAAGTTTCTTGAACTAGAAGTATCATGTATCTCTTCTATATATATATATATATATATATATATATATATATATTTGCATTTTGCGGAAATTTCCATACTGTTTTGGCACTCATTAGCCTTATGCAATATGATACGTAGACGACTCGAATTTGTCGAGCCTTCGTCTCTTGACAATTCATCATATTTCATAACCATCGATGTTTAATAAAGTGTCTCAATTTCACGAATTGTCTGAGCTCTGTTCAGATCTATGTTTTTCGGGTGTCCGAAACTTCAATTTTTGATATTTCAGGACTTTTGGGACATTGAGTTTCGGTACCCAGGACTTCGGGTTTTTGGAACTTCCATCTTCTCGGTATTTTGGGACTTCAAGTTTTGGGGTTTTGGCCCCCGAAGCTTTCAGACCTGCTTTGTTCTCCAAACCCTGACTTCCGAAATTCCCACTCACTCTACCCTACGGGTCCACAGCATAACTGTCGCCCACTACCATGGTGGCACGTGGCAAGTTCATGAGGGTCCACGTCGCTTTCAACGACATCATCGGGTCCCACCTTTCTCGCTTCTCTTCTCATCCCCATTGGCATGTGGTACAACTCCACGTGTCCATGTTCATTCCTAGAAAAATCCGATGGTCAGATCTTCCTCAGATCTACGGCGCAGATCCTTTCGAGGTTTTGGGCTTCCAAACACCGATGCACTCTAACTCCCATTAGCCCTCTCGCTAGACTCGGGCTCACATGACCTCCCCTTACATGACCACAGTTATACCTCCTATAGGGGTTTTAGACTTTCCAAAGCCGAAACACAAGTGTCCTCAGGATTCGCGATTCCCCGAACCCCGATTTTCGATGGATGACTCTTCTATCGAGACTTTCCCTAATTGCCTGGATTACTACCACGCGTCCACAATGAATGGACGATCCCGATTCAATCTCAGGACTTCAGGACTTTTGATTCCCCGATGACAAAATCCTTTGTCAATTCAAAACCTTGGTAGCCTGTATACCGACGGATCGCTCGATCTCCACACGTGTCTCAACTGTTGGACGGCTCGGATCAAATATCGAGACTTCACCTGGTGAAAGATAAAAAATGTTTACATATGTGAGTCTCGGTGTCTAGATCTTCGAATTGGATGATCGCGCGACGCGCGTCCTTCCTCAGACGGATGACTCAGGTCGTTGTCGAGACTTTTACTATGAAAATTCCTGACGTCCTGACATCGTGACTCCCAATATTGTGATTCTCGATTTGCTGAAATGGGAAATCTCACGACATGTGTCCTCCATCTTTTGGATGGTTTATATCTATTTCGGAGCTTTCACCTCTAGTTTCTGAGGTTTAACCTTCAGACACCTCACGGCAGATCCAATGACTGTTAGGTTTTTCGACCGAGATGTGATGGCTCAGACGGTTTCTAACTAACTCGGGATTTCGCGTATCGCGATTTCCACACTCCTGTGCCATTTCCAAAGGAATTTTAATCCTTATGCACATTTTTCCAGATCTGACAGTCACGAGGGCTCGCCTTCCCTCCCGAACAGATCCTAAGGTTCTAACACCATTGGTGTAGAGACCTGTCTCCCCGTGGCCATAGACCACACCAGCCTGTGGTTTCATAGCACCGCTATACTTCCTGAGTTCTTAATAAAAACTCATCAAGTGTCTCCTTGATGCTTCGGAGCAAACCAGGGTCCGAAATTGGTCCTCCCGACTCAATTTCTCCTTGCATTCTCAGTCCAAAGACCGCTCCACTGGCCCATCTAGGCTCAGTGTCGAAACCTTGGCCCTGATACCAAATTGTAGTGTCACTTTTCACTACCGAGGCTTTCAAACCTCTCGCTAACCAATCTGTACATGGACTTTTACATAAAACATACAGAATTGTATAATCACATGCGTAACAACAAAGAGATACATTTTAATTCTCAGAATAAACATATAGTCACTATTATAATTAGACAATCCATAGCTTTCAATAGTAATTCATTTACACAGTGGAAAACATGATAACAGATCCAGTACAGTCATGATAAAATGTGGTAAAAATATAATTAAACACTTATCTTGTGACAGTGGAGAAATCCACCAACCAAATGCAGGCCTTCCACGAACCTCCCAGCCATAGACCACATTGCTCCTCAACTCAACAGTGGGTCACCCCCGAGCTAGGACTGAGCTCCACCCCAGGGTGATGAATCCAAACTCAGGCTGAGGCTACAGGGAATTTAGTCACACACAACCACCAGGAAGAATGCTCTCCCAGGAATCTCCTACGCTCACTGCCCACAGACACTCATTCCCCACATGCCTGTTCCACCCCAGGAGAGTGCACCTTCTCTGTCACCTAGACAGTCCTTCAGCTGCCAGTCTCCCTTACCTTGGGTTACAAGAACAGACCAAACTGGAAGTCTCCAGGTTCTGTGGTAGCTACAGGCTTCCTTCCAAGAGCTCTCTCCTTCCTCTGTGCACTCTCTCACCTGGAGGGAGTCGCTCATAGGCCAACAAGCCTCATGCAGTCTAGAACTGCATGCCACAACAAACACAAGGAAAAGGGACATAGGATTTCCAAGAACTGGTTCAGCAGTCAAAGGATGTTCTCACCGTCAAGATTTCAGAATAGGGCTCCATGCACAAGCTCGCTCAGCTTTTCCTGGGAAAACAGAGACTCTTCCTCGAAATTGACATGGACATTTCATTCAGGGAACGCACACACTAGTTTTCTCTCACAGACAAACTCCATGGCTCTGAACAAGGGTAAACACACATTCTTCAGCACCCAACACAAGATTCCTCTCTGTAACAGACATAAACGAGGTCTCCTGCAGACTGGCTCATACGACTCCTCCTCAGGGTAGTCGGGTCGAATGGAATGTGAGAGATCTCCCCCCCACAACTGTTCCTTTCTGTTTTATTTGCATGCGTCAGGGTGGACACTTGTCACCCTGGGAAATGCATGCATTCCACTGCATGCCTCCCTGTACACGCCTTTCCTTTTTGCTAGGAACTTAGGATAAAATAATATGCACATGTCTTTTTAGGAAATAATATTTAAATATTATTCCAGGCCTAAGNACTAGGGGCTGGAAGGTGGGAAAGGGGCTGAGTGTTGAGCCTAGGAACTTAGGATAAAATAATATGCACATGTCTTTTTAGGAAATAATATTTAAATATTATTCCAGGCCTAAGCCCCTAGGCTCAACACTCAGCCCCTTTCCCACCTTCCAGCCCCTAGTTCCTTGCCCACTCTGTGGACGCCCAGTCCCCCTTCACTCATTCATCGTGGTCAGTCTGCACCTGGCGTTGTTTATATTTTATTGATTATTCTGCATACTTACAAATACAACAGCAGGCTCATGGCCCTCAAACACTTAGGCTTCCTGGCCTAACAAACACATAAGCCTTCCAACTTATACAAAACTTGGCTCACCAGCCTATAGAGCACATTTACAATACATTGCATATATCATGATCTGTAATGAGGCTCGGCCTTGGGGACACTACACATCCAGTTCTTTTCTTAGGTGAACTATTTTTTCCTCCATCCTTTCATAGGTTATTTTTTTTTCTTTAAGAGACTTTTCCAAACTTTCTTCGATTCTATTTGCTTCTAGGATCTAGTTTTTCAGGTTTCTCATGATTTTCTCCATCTTCTTTTCTTTCTGTTCATGTTTATCCTTTTGTTCAACTACAAAATTGTTTAGTTTTCTATACCTAGCTTTGTATTTTCTTAATTCATCCAGGGCATTGAGAATTTATTCTTCCATATTAACTTCCTCTTCATCTTCTGCCTCTTTATCATGTTTAATTTCTTCTATCTCATTAGAATCTTCAATACCTAGAAAAAGGACTTCATCATCATCAGATTCATAGCTGTCACTAGACTCTTGTGAACTATTGTTTTCTTCTTTTGAGTGAAAATTATTTTTCCCTTTGTAAAACGTTTTCTTGTAGCTGGGTTTTTCCTTCATCTTGTACTGTTTAGTTTTGTTTTCTTCATCTTCAGGGTCCTCCTTGGGATAGGGACACTTGGTTGAAGAATGGCCAACCTTGCCATAGTTAAAACATTTGAAAGGAAACTTTCCTTTGTACTTACTTGATTCTTTCTGAAGTTTTATAATAAAATTGTGTTCTTCCACATCAAATTCTTCATGATGGCTTGATTGAGTTTTTTTCTTATGATTTTTTTTCTTGAGCACCTTGAAGGTTTCCTCTCTTTGTGGGAGGTTCTCATGGCCTAATATTAACTCATAGGTTGTGAGGATTCCATATAATTCATCCATGGTGAGTTTATCTAAATTTTACCGATCTTCAAGAGCGAACACTTTAGGATTGTATAGAATAGGTAGTGTTCTTAGTATTTTTTCAACTAGATAATTGTCTAACACTTCTACTCCCAATACTCTGATTGCATTAACAATATTATTAACTCTTTCGAAGTACTCTGAGATATTTTCTTCTTCCTTCATTTTTATACCTTCATACTGTACTCTGATAGTCTGGAGTTTGGCCCTCTTTACCTTGGAATCTCCTGCATATATGGTTTCCAATTTATCCCAGAGTTGTTTTGCATTATTGCGGTTTAGTACCTTAGTAAGGATTTTCTTACTCAATCCATCTTGTTGTGTGTTTAAATCCTTTGCCTGTTACCAAATTTTTGTCTTGTCTTCTACCTCTGTGGGAGTGGATTTTGGAACATCATACCCCTTTTCAACTAATTTCCATACTTTCAATCCAATGGAGATTACATAGATTTTCATTCTAACACTCCAGAAGACATAGTCTTCAACATTTAATAGGGGGATTTTTTATGACATCTACAACTGCTGATCCATTCTAAATTTGTATTCCTCTTCAAGTAATTTAAACCTTTTGTGAAGAGACCTTATTTGATACCAATTGAAGGATTAGATCCTATCACTGAGATGGGGGGGTGAATCAGTGATGCAATAATTATATCAAATTTTATTTTTGTTAATGAAAACAAAATTTTAACATAATATTTTATAGTGGAACCCAATAGGGAAAAACCACAAACACTTTTCTATTAACTACAATAATTGTTTTACATGTTACATAGAAGGAATATATTCTTCCTTTTCGATCAGCACCAACTGATCAGGATGCACCCACACCATTGTTCATCATCACTAACTGGTAGGAGGCTTAGACCCCCTGTTTAGTTAGCTACAACTGACAAGGAAGCACCAACTCTCTCTACAAGAACCAACCTTCCCTTGCACCACCCAACCACCCTTATTTTATAAATATGGAAAAAATTATGTATCAAGTATTTATTGCATCTCTCTCTGCATATCTGATTTGATATATCTTCAGATTCGGACTGCAGAGACACTTTCTTCTCATCACTCTTTCTTGTTTATATATTCTTCAAAACAATGTGAGTGTGATACACTGTGTCCCTTTGTTTGGACCATCGCACCTCTTCGTCTAAATTAAACATAATCACATTTTATTATTCTTACCGTGAAGGCTTTTCATAAATTGATCACAGATATGGATCAACAATTGTTTTAGAAACCGAGTTCTACAGAGGCACTTCCTTCAAAATATTACATATGACCGATAACACAAAACCACGGGCTTATCAAATTTAGCAATGCATTATCTTTTTCCATCATATAATTTATTCCATATGACTAATGACGGTCACCCAACACTAGGCCAAATGAGCACTTATCAGAATCAATGATCATGATTTAATATTGCGATGAAATGGATGACTATCAGGAATTTAGGAGTTTGTACTTTAAAATATTATGAACATGATTTCACCGAACACATCGGATGGTTCACGTTTATTCCGTGGAACTAGATCAATGGTCAGATTCGATCCTTACACTTATCCTTTCACCGCTTAATCTAATGGTTGGGACTTAATGAAGCATTGAGATGGATGGACACCATTTACTTCAGGACATAGGCTATTCTACTTATGCTATCCTTTCACTATATTTTGATTAATGGTTGAGAATGCACCCGAAGCATTCTTCAAATCGAATGAGTCATGTCCACTTCAGGACTTCGGCATTTGAGACTTAGAGACTTAGGTCATTGTTGGTTGTGAAACTCCTGAAGTGAATACCCTAGAGTGATGTAACTTACAGACGTCACTTGCTGACATGGCACATTTCGAGTGGCATCCACGTGTCACTTAGATTCGTGATTTACATGTACCTCGTCTGTTAATTTCATCTTGACACTTTTCATTATCTGACTGTGCCACGTGTCCTTGTTGACGTGATCTACTAGTGTAGATTTCCCAATGTGACACATATTTATCTCCTTGATCTAACGATCAGAATACTATTATAAATGTATCCCAGATCGATGACTAAGAGTGACTTCAGAATTTCGTCTTTCAGGACTTCAGGTAATTCGATATCTCGACTTCACAATTCTTTCGAAGTAAGATTCCCTGAAGTATAATGCTCAAGTAATTTAGAGTTCATATAGTGGTCATTCTTTAACCCTAAAAGGTTTAACGTGATCCAACGACCGTCAAGATTTTGGTTATTTCGGCCTTTTCCCTTTCTTATCCTATCCTTCTAATTTCCTCGATCCAACGATCAGGATATCTTCCAAAAATTTTCCTCAGATCAGATGGATTTTGGGAATTCGAGACATTTGTGGCTTACTCTATCCTTCCACAAAAAAATGATCTGACGATCCTGACATCTCCCGAAGTGTTCTTCATATTGGACAGTTCAATTTTTCTTCGGTACTTTAGCCTTTGGGCAATCTTTCTTTATCTCAACCATTTTCTCCTAAAGTGGTCAGTGTTGAAGTTAACCACTGCTACCTTGGCATGCTCTGAATAGATCATATGGTCCTCATTTACTTCGGGACTTCGTATCATATAGTCTTCTTCTTTACTTATCATATATTTCCACTTAAAGTGATCCAATGGTCGATTGACCATCGACGATCGATGTGTATTGTGGAACCACAACTTGCGAGTGGTTTAATTTGTTACCAAAGCTCTGCAACTTATCCATGTCGTTGATTTGGAACTTGCGTATCTGATGGTCACGACTTAATTTTAATTAACCTGATCATTTTTGGATCAACCAATTGTCGTTGATATTTGAGTTTATGAGATATAATGATCTAGACCAATTTCCTGATTGGAAGTAGCGAGTCATTTAATTCTCCTTTCATTCTTCACAATTCATTCATGTCATTGATGTGGCGCATGAGTATCAATGGTCTTGATTTGATCTAATCGTTGACTATTCCTCCAATGATGCTTCTGTGTTTCATCGTGCCATCTCTTCTAAGCTTTGATATTTATTTGCTAACCCACCTGAGCTTTAATCTATGTGCATCGTCCAACAGTTTGACATCAATGAAAACACATTAATGACACTATGTCCAACAAAGAGAAGTCTTTTGGAGGTTAAATAAGCAAATAAGAAGCTCTTTTGATCTTTTTATAAGCTAGAGGTTGATTTTTCCTTTTGAGTGGTGAAGTGAGATCACTATGTCTTTTTGAAAAATGAATTGTTCTGCTAGTGTACTACAGATTCAAACTTTACTATGCATGCTTACATCTTTATAGAGAATAAAATATACTTTAGAAATATTTTTTAGCGCTTTCCCTAATTATTACTCCCATCATGATGACCTAGGCGATGTCATGACTAATTTATGACCTTTTTGATGACTTGACTTAACAATAACACCTAATGGATTATGAAAACGATGACTTGGAGCTTTGAACCTCAAAGTATGGCATGACCAAAAATGATGTTTGAGATAGTGATAAAGACATTATACTGATGACTCGTTCACAAAGAGTGATGCCATGACCAAGATGTAAATTTTGACTATGGATATAGTGGGATTAGTAACACACCTAGATATACTAACCATTGACCAAATGTTTTTTTGAAAACCTATTGAAACCATAAAAATTTACAGTAGGACCCTACCAAAACCTTGTAAAAGAACATTTGATCACTGGCGACTATTGGAGTCTAACATGGGCTCCATTAGGGATGGAAGCTTCATATGAGGTGTCAAGAACATCGGAGACCAGGTATCCTTATTTATTGGGCATATGGTCATATGTACAAAAACTCAAAGCTGAAGAAACTAACTTAATATAAATGACACAATCAAAAACTGACTTGACTGACTCAAAACTTACTCAACTTATTTGAAAAACTTTGGAAAGAACAACAACTGAAAAAGAATCCTTAGGGCCTTCTCTTCGGGCTTCAAACTTATATGACAACCTATCAATAATTTAACAACAAATAGAGAGGTATTTACAAATGGTAATGAAATGATTCTGGTAGATTAGGTGGAATAGTGTTTCAAGAGTCTACCATTGACTAGTGCGCCTCACAGTGGTTGTCCATTAAGCTCTTCCAAGAAAAAGGAATTATTATCTCTGTATGCTGCAATTTTGTAGGGACCCTTCCATAAATGATCAAATTTCCCATTCTTTCCTTTGTCTTCATTTCGAGCATCCCACTGGAGGAAAACATATCCTGCATCAAAGTCATATACTTCTGTCTTCCTATCATAGGTTTTCTTAATTCTTTCCTGGAGTTTCGAGGCATGGTGGAATACTTATTCTAGGGATTGTTGTAAATGTATCATCTGATTTATCCTGCGTTGAATATCATTAGGCTCACTTTCCATTTCTTGTAAAAAAATCATTACTGGAATAGGTAGATAAGTTGGAAAAACTATATCTATTCCATACACCAGCTCGAAGGGTGACATTCCAATGGACTTCTTTGCACTAACCCTGCCTGCCCAAAGAGAATTTACTATCTTCCTGTGCCAATTGTTTTTATTATCCTATAAAAACTTCTTGATAATGTTCATCAGTGATTTATTTGATGATTCTATCATCCCATTACCTTGTGGGTAATATGCTATCGAGTGCCCGAGTTTTATATGGTATTTCTCGCATAAATCAATCATTTTTTTGTATTTAAACGCAACATCATTGCCAGTAATAATCTTGTGTGGGTAGCCAAATCGAGACAAAATATTTCTTTCTAAAAATTGAATGATTACCATATCAGTGGCTTTCCTTGTCGGAACAACTTCTATCCATTTTTTGAAGTAATTAGTGGCAGTGAGTATCCACCAATGTTGGGTTGAAGATGGAGGGTGAATCTCACCGATGAAATAAAGCCCCCATTGCTAAAAAGGTGCTTGAACTGTGATGGGTTGAAAAGGTAATGGAAACATATTTCTCTTTCCCTAAAATTTTTTAAGTTCGTTACAACTTGCTACAACGTTATACATGTTAGAGAACAAACTAGGCCAATAGAAGCCAGCCCTCAATATTTTCTTTGATGTAGTCTTCCAGAAGAGATCACCTCCACAATCACCCTTATGAAAATCCTGCAATACTTTTTTGGCTTCATTCTTAACTAAACAATTCAACAACACACCTCACCCTTATGAAAATCATGCATTACTCCTTGAGCTTCATTCTCAACTAAACAATTCAACAACACACCTTCTGGATCTTTCCAATACAAAGCTTTATCAATAATGCAATACTTAACAGCCTTTAATTTCAGAGATCTAATTTTTCTTTTTGATACACCTAGTAGAGGATTCAAATGCTGCAAAATATAGACAATATAGGAATACCACTGTGATGAAGTAAAAATAGGAGATACCTCAGGATAATGTTTAACATCTTCTTTTCTTCTGAAACTGTAGCCATGAAATTGATGTCTAAAACATGCAAATTTGAATCTTCCATGAATTTAGCCAAGCCTTTCCCTTTGACCAGTTTTGTAGGTTTAATTTCCAATTCATACTCCAACATGGCAGCAATCCACTTGCCACGCCTTCCTCCAAGATCATTCCTCTTCAATACATCCTTGACAACAACATTTGGGACATACGCAAGAACAAGAGAATGAAGAATTTATACCCAAAAATATTTCAGAGCTTTGACAAGTGCCAGTGCTTGTTTTTCAATGATATCATATTTTAGAGCACCATCCATTATAGTTCTACTGAAATATGCAATGGGTTGCTCTGTTTTCTGATATTTCTTCTGCATTAGGACAACAACCAATGTGTGCTCAAAAGAAAATGAAAAAATAATGAAATCCATTGTATAATTGGGGCTGATAAGGATAGGAGCATGGGACAATGCAAACTTAACTTGATGAAATGAATTTTTAGACTCCTCAGTCCACTTTACCTGGATGTCCCTTTTCAACATATTAGTTAATTCCCTTAGGTTCTCTGCAAGTTTTGGAATAAATCTTCTCAAGAAATTTATCCTATCGTTAAAGGATTGGATTTCCTTCTTGTTCCTGGGATAGTTTATTTTCTGAATTGCTTCAATCCTAGACAGATCAATTCTAATTCCATATTTAGATATGTTGTGACCTAATAACTTACCTTCCTCCATGGAAAACAATCTTTTCTTTGGATTCAATGACATTCCAAACTTTCTGCATCCTGTCCTTAGGTGCTACAAATATTTTTCATCAGTCTCTCCGTAAATTGTTATATCATCAAGATATACAACACAAAATATGTCTTTATCATTGGCAAACATGATATCTATCACACGCTTAAATTTCGCTCCTGCATTTTTCAACCAAAAGGTCATTTTCGTGTACATAAAGGTACCCCATGGTGTGGTAAAGGTTGTAATTTCTTGGTCATCTGGATGAACCAAGATCTGATTATATACTGAATATCCATCTAACAATGACATCCTTGAGGACCCAACTACCTTCTGAAGGATGTGATCCATTTTTGGAAGTGCATAATTGTCCTTTAGGGACACTTTGTTCAAATTGCAAAAATCAATACACAAGTGAATTTCTGCTATTTTTTTTCTCACTATTACTAAATTTGGAAGCCAATTAGAAAAGTAAAGGGAAACAACAATACCAGCAGTGTAAAGTCTTTTTACCTCTCTCTCAATAGAAGGAAACAATTTCAGATTCATCCTCCTGAGATTTTGATGAAACATTTTCTGATCGGGATTAATTGGAATGATGTGTTGTATTATCCCTTTATCATAAACTTTCAAATCTGAATATTACCAAGAAAAAACATCAACAAATTCAACCAAGAGTGTTGTGTACTTACCCTTCATTTCTGGACTCAAATATTTCGAGATCTTCACCATTTTTGGTTTTTCTGAAGTACCAAGATTGACATCTTCCACTCCTCCTTCAGTTGGATGCATTGTAGGTTTTTGTGCAATGTCATCCTGATCAAAAAGTTCCTCCAAACTTACCAGAGCTCTGGGAATCACTTTGTCTTTGAGATGCAACACTTCCAATTCTGTGGAATTTATTTTTTGACTATCTTCATAAAACTAATCATCAATCTGAACAGTATAAAAGTCCTCTTCCATCTACAAGAAATTGTCAATTTTATTATCATCCTTAAAAACTTGCCAATGTTGAAGATTGTCTGGAACATCAAGACGATGTTTGACATTAATCTCATATTTTTTGTTTGGATAAATAGGAATTCTGAACATGTTGGCTGCAGTAGAAAGAGAATCAACAATCCTGTTTTAACTTCTTGGAATCAGGGTCAGAGTATATTCAGAAAATGTTTTAAGAATATCTAACATTGCATTACAATAATCCTGCATTCTAGGATGCTTTTCCTTATATTCTCCTTTCACTTACTTTATGATTAATTCAGAATCACCATAAACAAAAATTTTCTTTGCTCCTAATTTATTGAGTATTTTAAGACCAACTATCAGTGCCTCGTATCCTACCTCGTTATTTGAACAATCAAATGCCAATTTGTAGGAGCTCAAGTGAACATTTTGTGGAAGATTCAATGATTTTCTTTTAGGAGCATGAATCCAAATTGCAATTCCAACCCCCTCCTTATCAAGAGCTCCATCAAACTCCATGTTCCATAAATAATCTTCTTCGTCAGGAAACTCAAATTTAGGTGGTTGATTTTGTTCTGCTTCTGAATGTGACTGGTCAACTATCCCACTAGGTTCTTTTTCATTCATTGTCTCTCTTGTCTCTTCTATTGTTGTGCTTGGCTGAAAATTTTCTAATACTTGTTCCTGTTGTTGCTTGTCTGAACTTGAAATTTCATATACACTATCTGAATTCTTAAAAATATTTGTCTCTTCTTCTACCAAATCTTCTACCATGGCTAAAAAATCATCATTGTATAGAACAAATGAATCTAAATCTGCATGTACAACATGAATAGGGTGATTATTGGGTTCTTATTTGCTACTAATCATGTACTTCATCTTAGTTTCCCTATACAGTTTTCTTAGTTGAAGAAAAATTGGTATGGTAGCATAGGAAAAATATAATTGCAATGTGCCTTTCAATTTAGCTCCCCATGATCAAGAGAGAAGCACACCAAACCTAGGATGGAAATCAGCGACTATTACGTCCATAAGAACGCTCTTCGCTGGAATTTGATCTAAGTGCACTACAAAATATTTGTTAAGACCAAGACACTTAACCCTTCCCGAATCAAAAGAGTAAAGGTCATGGTATGGTCGGGTAATATCCAATCCTAATTTGTCCATGATTACTTTGGGCATGAGATTATGGGAAGCCCCAGAATCTAACATGGAATTATGAAGGATAAAATCATGAATTCAGAGGCTGAGGTAAAAAGGTGGGAAATCACTATCATTCACATTACCCTCTATGGGAGGGCCAAACAAAAGTTCAAGATGGTCATCATTAAGGTTCACAGTATCAAAAATTTGATCCACTTTGAGAAAGCTGAAAATCTGAGAACTATATTGATCATTTCTAACTAGTTCAGTCAACAGAATGGAAACTTTAAGCGTTGCAATCTCATTCTCTATACTAAACAAAGTAGTATTTTTTTCTACCTCTTTAGGTGGTGAGTCCTTATTTTCATGCTGCTCTATGATCAATATTTCTTTTCTTTGGCCTCCAATCTGGACCTCCCTCCTCAATCCTCCAGTTTAAACTTCTTTTTCTTTTCTCGGAATGATGGTGGAAGCTTCATTGTTTTTCCCTTGATTTGCAACAGTAGGGTCTTTCTCTTTACTCTGTCTATTAGAATTGATATCCTTGTTGAGAATATCTACTAGAGACTTTGTGCCTTTCTTATTTGCATTCATAGACACATTTTTTTTCTTAGATTGTGTTGCTTCTATACTTGGCTGAGATCATTCATGTACCGTCTTTGATAATGTTTTGTCTCTACTTCCAATATATCATTGTTGGAAGGAACATATTGTTGATCAGGTACAAAAGGAATTGTTAAATACTCATCTTATTTAGTCAGAAAGATAGGTTGATGGTCATCTTCAAAAAAATGATTTGCCTCTGAAATATCTTCATCTTCCTCAGGACCTTTGTGTAATTCTGCTGGAATGGTGGACAAATTTTCTTCTCTGTTGGATCTTGAACCCTCTTATCTCTGTGTCTTACTCTGTATTGGTTTTTTTGTTGTTGACCTATGTAATTTGAATTTATGATCAAAGGCTCTATTGATTTTTCTTTGATACTCATCTTATCCATCATTCTTTCCATTGTCTTGATTATAGAATCTAGTTTCCCTTCTGATGAAGTGGATGTTTCCTCTTTGATGGTCACTTTCTTTTCATTTTTTGATTTTGACCTCTTAATCTGTAAATTCGCTTCAATATTAACTGTGTTTTTTTGCATATCCTCCAGAGTGGCGGGCTTTCTTTCTCTTAATTGATAATCCAAATCTAGGTCAAAATCATCTGGATAATGAAGAAGTGATAAACTAGGGGAGGTTTGATATCATATGGAATGGATTTGTAGATCTTGTTGAACCTGATTGTAAAGTCTTTCACAGACACAATAGTGTTTCTTTTCAGAGCATTGTATTCAACCAGAATTTGGTGAGGATTATGTTTCTCTTCCCATCTTCATAAAAACAAATTGGTTAACTATATTGAATCAACAACTAAACCAACAAGTAAATAACGAAACCATTTGTTGGCATAGGGGAAAACCTAGGGTTCAATGCTTCAACAGTGCACCAAAAAACACCCTAACTACTAGCCCTTTCGAAAACACCTGTGAAGAAGTCGAAGTATCACCCGAGGTAGAAGTAGGGGGGGTTACAGGACACAGGTGTCTGTGACCAAGCTGGGTACGGATCTGTGATAATAACACTTCACAGGGTATTCTAGAAGCACTTAGAAGGTAGCATGTATTAATTCATTATCTTTATTAACATCGCAAAAGAAACCCTAAGATAGATTGACACAGTAACAAAAGAGATTAATCACTTCGATATTTTAGCACATAGCATTGAGTTAGATCTAACATTCATTCATTATTAATACAACTAAGCACTAAGCATCAAAAAATCTATTTGATATACATAATAAGAAAAGCACTGAGTAGATGCATAAGATAACCAATAAAGCACAAAGCAAACCAAAGACACAAGATATACGTGGTTCACCCCGGTGTTGGGCTATGTCCACCAACTGCTTTGTCTTCTTTATTATTCTTCAATCTCTTACATTCATCCTCTCCTCTACACTAAGCCACAGAGCCAAGCTTCACACCAAATAAGAGATTTTTGCACTGCGCACCAGATCCTACTTCTCAAAACTAGGTCAAGGCATATAGCCAACTCCTCTATTGAGCAGAGAGCCTTACATATGCATTATGTTGCACAAAAAAACTCAGAACTACTTGCACTTAGCATTCCAAGCTATTTTTCCTCTCTCTTTCTATATTAGATTATTATGTATTTATACTTTTACAATAAATCCTAATAATGGGTAAACCCATGGGTCGAAATCCCATAACCCATTACAAAAACCCTAAGGAACCCCTTGTTGGGTCCACATAGCCCACAAAATAAGTGAGATCCGTGATCTCAGCTCTGCCCAGGTGCTCTATCTTCAACCAGCCTACCGAAGCCCAAAAGTGGTCCAAACCTGACCAAGGTTTCCTCAAAACTTGTTCGAGGGCCAACAGGCCCCCAACACTAACCTGTGACTCATCCCGAGTCACTCAGGTCTGGTCAGTGTAGATTCAAAGGCCTTGAGATTCATTCAAGCTGACTTGACTTTCCTCTTTTCCTAAGCCTCCTTCTCAGCAAGATCTTGGATCATTTTCTTTATAATAGGCCCTTCCAGACCTTGTTCTGATGTTGCAACCACTTGGTCTAATTGCGAGCCTTGTCCTTCAATATATTCAAACACCCTGTAGGCTTCATCCTACACAGGTTGTAGTTTCTGTGTGACTTCCATTACTCTACCCTTGATGGAAATAATCTATTGTTGTACTATGTGTTGTTGTTGGTACCTCTTCATTCTTTCAACTGTGTTGAGCAGCTTCATCTGTGCCTGAATGAAGAAGACATGTTGTTTCCCCTCCTGTAATAGTGCTTCCAATTTCCTTAGTTATGGATCTTTTGTGAGGCATTCATATGTCTACGCACTTCTATCCCTTATTTGTTTTCATTCTGAGGCAAGGGATCTGATCCTTACTAGTTCGTTCTTAGTGGATTCATCCCTATGATTGCACACTTCTGGTGGGGTGCTCGGTACTGCTTGGGTATCCAACTCCATTATCCTCACTTGAAGTTGTTGGATGGCCTCAACGATATTTACCATTTGAACCTCGAATGACTCTTGTTCCTCCTATGCCAAGCCTAGCACAGAGCAAAGTTCTTTACTAACAACTTCCTTAATTGTGTCCCTTTCTATGAGCAACTGCTCCTTTTCTCTCTGTAGCTAGACTTTTTCATCCTGGGCCATCGCCTAAAACTCTTCTTTCTCATTTTCATAGGTGATTACATAGTACCACACTACACGTAATTGTTCTAAGACATCCTCTTTCTCTTATTTCAAAGATTTTGTAGTCTACTTCTTCTTTTCTAAGAATTTTTGATGTCGATCCTCTGTCGCATATGCAAGTCTTCTTAATTGGACTGGCTCATCCGCCAATTCTATAGCCTGTGATGAAGAAGGCACAGTAGGTACTGTATGGATCAATTGAATAGCTTGTTGTATTTCCTTTAGTTCCTTCTCGACCCTTTCATAAAACGCCTCCTTCTTCACTCCATATCTCTGCAAGATGTCCTCAGAAGCATCCTCCATGGCTCCGCAGACCAAGCTGATTTCGTCCTCCGTGTGTGTGGCCTCTAACTAGGGCTTGGTAGCACCTGTCTTATTTTTTGCTGAAGGTTTCTGCAGTGAAACCTTCCTCTTCTGCAGTGTTTCAGTAGGGGGATCTTTCAATGATGTATATTCACCTTATCCTTTCTTTTCTCCTTCATCCCCTCCTCCTTGTCCATTTGCTTTGTCTCCTCCTCCTAGCAAGATGGATCCATTTTCTTCAAAATAATTGTCCTCCTCATCCGTCTCTATATTCTGGACTTCCTCCTTTTTCTTCTTCTTCTTCTCACTGGACTATCCGACATGCTCAACCCGGGTGACGTGGGGGCTTCCTATGATGTCAGTGTTAGAAATTTCAGCATCAACACTAGGTACAAGGAACTACTCTGGACACTCCTTCGTGATCGTCTCCATGTCTTTGTCTGTCATATTGTAATATGACTATAACTCTTCCTTGCTCTCATCTCTGCATGTAGTGATATAGATAAAATGTTGATCTATGCAAAACTTGGCTATTCGTATATACTGGTACAAGGTGCATGGTGTTATGCGCAAAAATGATTCGATGGCAACCTTCAGTTGCTAATAATACGCATGGAACACATCATTTGACTGCCATTTCTTCGACATGTCGTTGGTGTACCATAAGCTAGAAATCCTAGCGGCCAATACCTCTGATGATTCAATCTCTGGAAAGGTGGCTCCTTTAGGAATTTTCCAAGTGACAAATCAAATCAACACGAGAAACCAGATAAAGTGGAATTTGTATCCCTGATCCTGAGCTTCATGATAGTCTTTCTCGAGTTCATAGACAAGGTAAGTCACGTAATTCATCTACATTCCCTCCACACATTTTCTTGTGAGGCCCACCACGAACCCTGTGACCTATATGGGGTGGTTCTTTCTTACGAGATATGATTTGAAAAGTGAGGTGCATTGTTCCATCTTGGATAGAGGATACCCTGTACCCTTGTTTTCCCTTTTTGACGCAACCGTCTCCTCTCTCCCTCTGTGTCGGTCGCTTCACCAGGACCTTCACTCTCCACGGTCCGAAGAGCCCAGCTCTTCCGACTCCCTCGGGGGCTCTTTACCCACAGTAATTCTCCTTCAACGATCTCCCCTTTGGATATCGGGAGATCGGGTCTCACGATATCGCGGGTCTTGTAACCCTGTCCCGTGCCTCCAAAATGCCGAGACTCTGAGTCCCGATGGTCAACGTCAACCACGGGATATCGCCACTCGCGATACCGAGAATCTATACTTCAAACCTCCGAGTGCCGAAGTGCCGAGACCACGTGCCAACTCCACACAGCCCCCATGGGTCTGTGGCACCTCGGGACTTCGCTTTCCTTCCGCACTCCTCCTGACTTCACAAACGTCGAAGTGTCGATCCCCGACTCCTCGGGATCTTATGCCACTTGTCCGCGCTCGGATCGATGGTCCCGATCAGATCGGGAAATCGCACCCCGCGATTTCGACGTGCATGTGTTCTAGCACTCGCCGACCCCGATTCGTGGGCTTCATGAGTCTTCGCGAGAACTTCAAGTTGCCGATTCTCTTCCTCTGAAGAATTTCTCCGTTCGCCACCTTTTTTCCTGCACGATGGAAAAAAAAAAGCGATCCCTCCTGAGCTTTTGTCAACTTAGACCTTCATTCTGGGATTTCTCGGGTCCTCTCCCTGCCTGGGTCTTCACTTTTTGTTAAAGGTGTTGAAGTCCTCCGGGTCCTGTGCGCTTCGCTCCGCAACAGTCACAAACTTCTCCTTCTCAGACTTGCTACCGAGACTCACCCTCGACCTGCACCTACCTACCTGGCTTGAGTGCTTCAATCTAACTCTGAACCAAATGAGTGCAAAGGTTCAACTGCTTAGCCTCCTCGACGCACTCTATGCGGAGGAATTCGACTGCCTCTACGCAGGAATCTCTTGGCCTAAACAGAGAAACAATTGAAACTCATTCTTTTCGACACTCAGCTTCTAATTCTTCCACATAATCACATACACAGCATATGAAAGAAGAATATACCCAGAAACAAAGATGCAAAGACATAATCCCAACAACACGCAAGGTATAGTCATGTCCATGGGATGGAATTCAACCCAACCACTCTGGATTTATGAGGGTAAGAACTTTTCTATCGAACCGCCTCTACGCACTCTATGCGGAGGAATTTCAACTGCACTCTATGCAGGAGACTCCGGTTCAATCAGTGAAATGAGCGAACTTAATCCCTCCTTTCTCCCAGATTCCTAATCTGCCATGAGATCACGTATGCTGCATATATAATTAAAGAATAACAAGAAGCAAGCATAAAACAACATAAGATTAACAATATATAGAGGATAACCACCGCCATGAAAATTGAATCAGATCTCTCTTATTAATTCAATATTGTACATGGTGTCTCGTTCAAACTCTCTCTTCTTCTCTCCTGCTCTCCTTCTTCTTCTTCTTCTTCTATGCTAATGCTGGTACTACTTTCTAATAATACAAGGGAGGGTGTCTATATTCGATTTTCCCTCTCAAAAAGCTAAATTGTCAAATCAAAACATAATGGTCTTATCTACCTGCAC
>JASDQU010371840.1:41720-59591 GCA_032191745.1 Picea mariana | reverse complement strand
TCCTTGTCATTCTTTAATTCTGCCTACTATTGTCCTATTGTACTGATTTTTTCTGATTTTCCTTTTCCCACTTACTTTTTCCTTTCCATATAACCTTTACCCTTTCCTTTGTCGGATTCGTGTTGCTAACTTCATGTGGCCCCTTCTTATTTTATTTATTTTTACTGCATAGTGGGTGTTCGAGCATCCTTATATAGCTTTAGTCGACTCCCATTGATCATTCCTCTAAGTTTTGTGCTTACTAAATCTCTTAGTTGTACAGCTCCTCCATCTATGACAGATTTTACTTCATATGGTCCTAACAAAAAGTGTGTTTCTGTCTCTGCACTGCAATCTTGTACGGGTGCAGGTTCCGACCATCTTGTTAGATATTCTTTCACTGTAATAATGTATCTTTCCCCTGTCCTTTTGGCTGGTGGGTTAATTGGTCCCATAAAGTCTATTGCCCATTTATCGAATGTCTGTAATGTTACTTGTGGTCGTAGTGGAATCTCGTCTCTTCTATTGGGTTTTCCTAACCTTTGATAGTACTCCTTCAAGTCTTTGTGAATTGTTGGTCACCATAGTCCTACGTGTAATACCTTCTGCGCAGTAGATTTCCCTACATAATTCCCTCCTACAATTCCCTCCTACAATTCCCTCGTGGGATTGTACTAAAATTCTTGGTCTTTCATTCTCTAATACGTATCTTCACAAAAATGATATCTACGCCCAATTTATATAGGTGTCCTGCAATCATTTTATAGTCGACTACGCTAACTACCAGGTTCTTATCCTGCATGGTGGTATATGCTTGCGGCACAGTACTTGTATTCAAGTACTAAATGATATCTGTGAAGTATTAATCAACAATCTGTACTGAGAATAGCTATGCATCCAAAAAGTTGTCTTCTACATTCGTAGGTTCTTCACCATTTGTGACCCTTGACAGGTGGTCAGGTCCTGCATTAAATTTTCCTCGTTTAACTATAACTTCAAATTCAAATTCTTGAAATAACAGTAACCATCGATAGATTCTCCCCCCCAACACTGGCTTGTTGACTAGGTATTTTAGGGTTGAGTGGTCTGTGAACATCTTAATGTGTTTTCCTAATAAGTAATGCCTAAACTTCTGCAGTGCATAGACCATGGCTAGGCCTTCTCTTTATGTCGTGTTATAATTCTGTTCTGAGTCTGATAAATTTCTTCTTGCAAATGCTATCGGGTGATCCAAGTCTCCCGCTTGTGGCTGCACTAAGATAGCTCCAAGTGCCATTGCTGATGCATCTACATGCATGTGGAATGTCTTTTCCCAGTTTGGAAATACTAATATCGACGTGGCAACCATATTTTCCTTCAAAATATCCAGACCGTGTTAACACTCGTCATTCCACTGAAACTTTGTATCTTTTCATAACAACTTTTCCATGGGTGTTGTAATTTGTGCATAGCCTTTGATGAATTTCCTGTAGTATCCTATGTGTCCTAACGTCTCTCTTAGATGACAGAATGTTCTTGGTTTTGACAAGTTAACAATGACTGCGATCTTTGTCAGATCTACCAATAAACCTTGTTTGCATACTATATGGCCCAATAGTATCCCAAACAGTGTTCCAAATTTGCATTTCTTGATGTTCAGTGATATCTAGCACTGTTTGCATATCTCTAACATTAGTCGTAAAACTTCTACATGGTTTTTCAACAGGATATATACTGTCCAATCATCCAGGTATACTTCAAGAAACCGATGGATGAATTCCTTAAATGTGGTGATGACCACTCTGGAAAATATTGCTGGTGCATTCTTTAGTCCAAATGACATGACTGTGTACTGTTAAGATCCCCATTCTATCATGAACTTGGTCTTATGTCTATCATCCCGTGCTATCTTAATCTGATAGTATCATGAGAATCCATCAGTGAATGAGTACGCTTCATGTCCTCCCACATTCTCTAGCACTTCATCTGTGAATGGTGTAGGGAACGGGTTGTGTAGGCATGCATCGTTCAAATTCCTCAAGTTGATGCATATCCTGATTCCTCTTCCCTGTTTATTGTCCTTCACTACCATTAGACTTATCCATTCTAACTCCTCAATTGGTTTGATGATGCCAACTTCGAGCATCCCGTCGATCTCCTCTTTAACTTCCTGTTTATATATGGGGTTCAGTCTATAGGGTCGTTGTCTGATAGGTCTCGTGTCAGGTCTGAGTGGTATCTTCATTTCCCCTATTTCTTCGGCCATGCCCTTCATCTCTGTAAATGTTGTGGGAAAGAGGTCATTGTATTCGCGTAGAAACTCTGTGATAGTTTCTACTATTTTCTCATCCCAATAATTCCCAATGCTGACCATTTTGGGCTGATCTGCTATCTCGATGTTAACTTTATTTACCTTGATTGGCACAAAAATAACTTCTGATTCTATGGGTGGTCCTTCCACATCTCTTTCTCCTTCTTCTTCTTTGATCTAAATATTGCGTGAATCATCTTCATCTGGTGCTTATTCCTGTACATGGTAACATGACAGTAGTTCCTTAATTGTCTGCTTATTCCACTATTTCTCTTCTGTGATAAATTCTACTTTTGGTTCTTTGATGTATATCACTCCTTTGATCCATTTGAGGGTTGCATTTGTGTTGGGATTCTCATGTTCAAATGAGAAAGTGACTATGAATTTCTGTTGTAATGTCCTCCATGTCATAGTTCCTTTCCACAATTCTTGGTCCGTGTACCAATTCGTTGTTATCCGTTTGAGAGTATGTATGAAGTGATGAGGCCATTCCTCCAATGGTGTCATCGTCCACAATGTTATACATGCCTTCAATTGTTCCACTGGTGTCCCATGTCCTTCATATTTATGTTGTTTGTTGTTTTTCTGTTCTATGTCGAACCTTATGCACAATAACTGCTTACATTGATACCAGTATGTGATTGTCCCCTTGTGTACACCCCACCATATTGTGGGTGTGGCCTTTAGTGCTAAGTCCAGTGCTAATAGTCTCTGATTCTCTAAGACTTTGTCTTCATATTGTGTTAGGAATGTTTCTAGATCATTTATTCCATGGAAACTAGGTGGTTCTCTGATTTCTGTGCCTACCCACCTTACTGCACAGTCTATCCTTGCGCATCTTCTCGTCAATACTTCGTGTAGCCTCTGCTGCCAATTTTCCAACCCGGTGTCTGAGTCTGTTTCACATGAAGTAATGCTCCGCCAACTGAGTACCCCATTTGCAGTTGGGTTTACATAATCCTCATCGTGTGCAGTTGTTCTGTACAACTGGATGATTTACTCTAAGTCCAAACAAGTGGGTTCTACGAACCTCTCCCCTTCTAATGAATCTAATGGTGCTATGAACCTGTATTCTCCAGATTCAAATGTCTTTTTGCTGGTTTTCAAATTGATTATGGCCTAGTTTTCAAATGCCCAATCTAGACCCAAGCAATGTTGAGTAAGGTGTTGTGTCGTCTACTATTTCAATGACTTCAAAGTCTTCTTTCATGCACACTCCATCAAGATCTAGTTTCAATTGGACATTCAATTGGACATTCAAGTATCCCAGTGTTGGCTCTCCCATGCATTTCCATGTATTCTTTGGCAATACATTCACTTCGGATCCTAGATCTAGTATAATGTCTCCCATGTTTAAATCCCCAATGTTATCATTCAGTCTAAATTCCCTACTTGTTCTTCTTCTTGTATGTAGGTGGTTAACGGTTTTTGGTACTAGATTTTCGTTTGTATCACTGCTACATTTCTATATTATGATTTGCAATATTTTCACAGATGATGGATCACTTAACAATGTCACACATGATTGCAAAAATCCTTTGATTGTACTTACTTGTCCCATGAGCTACATTTCACTGGTATGATCCAATGATGGAGGCATCTCATATTTTGGTGCTTCCTTGTATGGCTACGCAGTTGAAGTCGATGCTATGCTTTCCTTCTAAAATTCTTGTCTCTCCTCTTTAAATATCTCATTTTCCTTCTGTGCGCCAAACTGCTTTCATGGTTCATTTTTCTTATTTACCCATTGGTTCTATGCTGGTTCCTGTCAAACTATGTCATTTCCTATTTTCGTTCTTCCATGAGTGACTATGTTGATGTTTCATCCATCATCCCTTGCTTCAACTGAAATCCACTGGACATTCTAATTTTTTTGGTTCCTCTTTTCTTGAATCTTTACAAGTAGTGTCGAGCATTCCTTTATATCGTGGTCCGATGTGTGACAATACATACAAGTTGCTGGTGGAAGTGGACATTCCTGTGCATAATGTCTCAGTTGCTGGCGATTGTGGCATGTGACTGGCCCTTTTCCTCATCTGAAACCTCCTCTAGCTCTTCCTCCTCCTGGTAACCTACTCGATCACCTATTGGGGCATTATAGTGTGGCACTTGATTGTACTGTGCGGTATTGTACTAGGGATGTGTCGGGTTGTACTGTGATTACATGTTATTGTATGGTTATTGCACAGTGTTATACTACTGCTACGTAGTGTTGTATGGAGCTGGGGCCTAACTGAACTGTGGCGTTTCTTGCCCAGTCATGATTTTTGCCTGTACCCTATATGCATATGATGTTCTTTCCTACATCAGATCCATAGTTCTACAATCTTTATCGTCATGGCCCACTCATTTGCAAAAGGTGCAGTATGAACTCTTTAGGACTGTCTGGTATTTCTGCATCATCGTGCAGTGGTAAGGGTCATGACCCAATTTCTTCCATATTTTGCACCATAGCCCTCCCATTGGTAAAGGGTTTGGCATACCTGCTGCCATATACTGCGCGAATGTTGGGCACTCGTTCTTGTGGTATCGTTCCGTCCTACATGTGGTGCACAAAACAAATTCTCGTTTGTCTTTGTTCTTATTCTGGTTCAGCTGAAATGTTAGATTCTTCAAATCCTCCTTCAGTTCTTCGATAGCTAGGTCTGTCTACTAGAACTGATTCTCTTCTAGTTGCAAGGCTACCTGCAGAGCCTCTGCCTGCATCTAAAACTTCGGTTGTCGTAAAGGATATTTTAAATGTGGTAGTAGTGAGTTGACAAATAGGTGTCGATGCTAC
This sequence comes from Picea mariana, assembly GCA_032191745.1. Lineage (NCBI taxonomy): Eukaryota > Viridiplantae > Streptophyta > Pinopsida > Pinales > Pinaceae > Picea > Picea mariana. The sequence continues at coordinate 54,543 of JASDQU010371840.1, read as the reverse complement.
ATATCAGTCATAAGGTATTTGAGCTTTCCCTTCAATTTCTTGAATCTTTGATCAATCTCCCATACAGATTCTTTTGGTTTCTGTCTGATTTCGATCATATCGTTCATGTACTTATCCTCTGATCTTGGATTCTAGAACTCATTAATCAATAACTTCTTAATGTCAACTAGTGTCCTTGTCATTTCCAGGGAACTATTTGTGTCTAGACTCATGTACCAGTCTAGTGCGCAGTCTCTTAGTGTAATTGCTAGTTGCACAAGTTTGGTATCTTCATTAGTGATCTGTTTTTCTTCCCAGATCTTTGCACAAATGAAAAAATTCTTCTTAGGGTCTTCTACTGCTTCTCCCCGAAATTATGGTAATCGGATAGTGGGATCATGTCCTGCCATTCTGAATATTGAACTACTACCTCCTCCGTGTGGTGTAGATACTTGACTAGTGCTGCCTGAACTAGCTCCTCTAGTTGTTTCTTCTTGTGTAGATGTGCTTCTTGCTGTCGAAATTCCTCCAAAATTCATTTGTCTAAATGGTGGTGTTCTCTTTGGTGTATTAGTCACACATGGTTTTATGGGTTCCACACTAACATAAATATGGATAGGTTGGCTTCCTTTTCCTCTCGTTCTAAGACCTCTCATTTTCCTCTCATATGTTGCATGCGGGAGTTCCTCAATATGCTCCACAGCCCGAAGATCCTCTGCCTCTTTCTCATCACTCGCCAAGCCTTCCCTCATGACTACAACTCTCTTCTTGGTATTCACCTTATATTGGTAGGGTACTCCACTACGCATATTTCCTGATGACGCCAAGATACACTTGATCTGGTCGTCATCCATCATGATTGGGTCCAAGGGTTCCTCCTCCTTCTTGCCTTTATCTCTACTTCCTTCTATTTATGCCCTCTATGTCAGTGCTTCCCCCCTTCCCCCCATGCGCGCAAGGAATTGTAACTTTCTGATTCCATTGTCATTACAACTTTGTTATATAACAATATCTTAATAGAAGTATACATTGATTGAATGTACCTTCCTCGAGGTCCGCGTATAAATTCTTGCTCTGCTGCGTTGTATGACTTCGCTATGTCAACTGCAAACTCTGTTATGAACCCTGCAACAATATTGTCAAGCCAAAAGTCTACTGCGTGTGTGAATTTTTTGTTCACCTACTGTAACTGCTCAATCTATACTAGAGTCCAATCTAGCTATCAAATCTGGTTCGTCACATGGTTATCCTTCAACCTTAGTATACAATCCTGTAGTAGATGCAGAAAATCACAGAAAAAGACTTCGTGTAAATCAATAAGCATGTATTTGTCCTGATATTTTCGAGGTGTGATTCTAGGGTTTCTATTGTATTTCTGTGCAAACTCTAGCTCTTTGGTTCTCAACCAAACTTCGATTTCTGCTTTTGTGGGGTTCCACTATCTCAAAATTCTCTTCTAGTGGCTCATTGCTCTCTTCTTTTCTTCATTCTCTTCTCACTCAGTCTATCTCACCTACTCATTCCTCTCTCGTTCCTACCAACATGACAACATAACCATTTGTTGGTTATTTCTTACTTATTATTATTTCTTGACCATCTAAGTTATTGACCCAGGGTTCATGTCTTTTCGGGTTTCCAACAAAGCCTCTAAAACTATCGACCCTCCTGGTGAACCAGAAGGAAACAAAACGTACCGAATGTGCTACATAGTCTCACTCGAGATAGATTTAAATGGGTGGTTGTAAGACTCAGGTGTTTACAACCTAGGATTGAGTATGAGATAGGGGTTTAGTATTCATAGACATCTTCTATAAACTGTGACTATTATATTACTATTGTTCATGATTATGAACTGTCTTCACAGTTTATTCCCTTAACATGCCACCATATTTCATAACAATATAATAACTCATTCATTAAGCACAACAATTAACTGTTGAAAGAAAGTAAAGACATACATGCATTCAACATATTACATGGGTATTACCTTAGTTCACCCCCTCTTGGGATACATCCACAAAGATTTGGCTCTTAGCTCTTTTATTATGGTTGTTCTGCATATCCAACGTCACGCGCTTACAATTCCCTTCAGATGGGTAAGATCTATTTTAGACGAACTAGATCGAACTAGGCTCCACAGTCTGCGATATAATCCTCAGATCTTCCTTCTCTCCTCTGTTCTATCTCAACAACTTAAAAAATAGTTCACAACAATATTGCATATCGCATTGACTCGTACATAACCAGTGCGAACAATACAAAAAGGAACTAGTAAGGAACCAACAACCTTACACAACGAAAACTGGAACCCTCCATTATACCTACATATCTATATTTATATATATTGGGCTCTTCAACCATTTACAATGTATTGCAAAAACCCTAACCCTAGTGATGTTAGGTCTTCCTCCCATGTGCGTGTGTTGTTCTTCCTTCCAGCTGTTGCTTTCCTTGTGCACGCTTTCTTGCATGCATGCGTGTTATGTTTCCATCCAACTTTTACTTCCATTTCTGCATGCTTTCTTTCCCCACGATCATCCTTCTTTCCACTTCGGCCTGCTGCCAACAACATTCCAAAACTTCACTTATTCAAGCTATTACTTGAATGGATACTTTGGAAGTCTGATTACACATAAGAAAGAAATAATCTCTTCGAGTAGAGTAGGAGTACTTATCAATAAGCTCATAGTTTGAGATTTTTTTTATTTTTTTTCAGTTTGATTTCAACAGTTTGCACTATGATATAGTTTGTGTTTCAGTTTCTAGTTTTCAATAGTGTGCAGTTCAATTTTCATATTGGATTTATTTTCAGACGAAGGTCTAGTAAGGAGAATGTGCAAGCTGTAGATATCAGCAGTTAGGGATCAACCCAATGGATTAGGCTACTAGTCTGCTTGTTCTTTTCCACCTCACAGGGAGGATGCCATCCCCATTGGACCATGTGTTAGTGTCATATAAATAGGTTGTTAGGATGTGAATAAAAATGTATGATAGGGTGAAGTCATGCTTTGGTCACATAAAGACCATGGCATTATTTCTCTTAGGTTATGAGTCGATGGGTTTGTGATTGATAAATGTGTTTGAGTAAGGTCATAAAATAAATTTGATTCATGAAACATATGGTCTTGGTGCCAAAGGTATGGGTTTTCATATCACTAAAGAGTCATAATGAAAGATCATGAGGTCAATTCAAGTCAGTTATAGTCATTGTTGTCAGGGTCCTAAATATTTCATAAGCTCAAATCCATTGGAGGCAGGTGGCATCATCAAGAAAATTATAGCACTGCACAAGTTGTTGCACAACTTCCTAATGCTGTGAAAAATGACTATTAAGAGGATGTTGTTGTTCATTGTTGCATAGAGGACATTGTTGTTCATTGTTGCACAAAGGACACTGCTTTCATTTTTTGTGCATTGTGCAAAGGTTTCTACTCTCATTTGATGTGCAATGCACAAAGGTTACTTCTCTCATTTGTTGTGCACTAAGCAGAGGTTTTTGTTTTCATTTTTTGTGCATGCGGTGCAGGGCACGCTGCGCAAATGCCTATTTTAGTGGTCAACTTCAAGATCCCTTTCTGACCAACTGTATAAGAGTTTTTAAAAACATAGATAGGTTTTTTCAAGGACATACCAAGTAATAAAAACATCTCTCATATTTGCAACAGGTGTCATAGTCTTGGATATTTTAATGAATCTTTACAACCCATTTTTCCAGATTTAAGAATTTTATTGTTTTGGTCATCATCTTTGGGAGCAGATTTCGAGAAGATGACGAGGAGTTTTAGAAAACTAAGAGAGATTTTTCTCAAGAACTCGTTCATCTACAAAAAATTATCTCCATTTTTAAAAAGCTATTTTTATTCAGGAGATATTATATCATCTTTGACCCCAGTCTGTTGCGCAATCTGCTATGTTTTTGTTGTAGGTTATTGTTGTGTAGAAGAATTGTTGTGCAACTATTACAGAGCTTCTAGAATGCCTCCAGATCAGCAAGGAAGGGTAGTAAAGTGTGCCATCACATCTACAATGAATGCCATAGGTCAAATATCATCAGGATATGGTTTCAAAAGTGGATTTTTCTATTATTATCTTGTAATTAATGAGTCAACTTTGACTCCTCTTTTTCAGCAGTTAGTTCAGATTTTGTTGCCAAGAGATTTGTAATTGTTTCTTAACTTAGGAAGGTTGTTCGAATTCGAATTTGGAAGCCTAGGAAGATCTTTTTTGTATATATTTCATGAAGCTATGAGAGCTAGGGGTTGGCAAGTGTGTAAGGGAATACTATTGAACACATTGTACTCTTTTCTCTATTGTTAATGAAAATTATTGGATCAAAAGTCCTTGAGTTTTGACCACAAATATACATGTGATTGTGATATTTTATGCATGTGATATTTCAGTCTTTTTTTTTCATGTCTTATACTTGATATCGTACGGTTTATTCTCTATGTTGATGTGAAATATATGTATCATAACTCATCTTTATCAGAAGCTCTATTGCATGTAGTTTGAGTTGTACTTCTGCTATAATTTCCTTAAGATTCATCCTTGTTAGATGCCTTGAGGGATTATTTTTTTATATGTAACTTGTTGTCTGCAACACATCTATTTTTCTTATAATATTACTTTCTATCTTGCCTCTGTTCAGTCTTTTCTTAAATCTACCAGGTATCCAACAAACTTTTATTGACTTTCGACATTAGTGAGTCCATAGCCCAATGTATTTTCTTCCCATATTTACACCAACACTATCTTAGATATCTATCCTCAGAGCATAAAACCAAATCAATCCTTTTAGTGATTGATTTGAAGAGAGAGATCCCCCTCTAGCTTGGAAGGGCTAGCTTCCAACCTCAAGTTGGTTTGTGGTTACCTTTGTGATTTTCCTCATTAGCCAAGGAAATTTATAGAGAGCTAACACAACCCATGGTGTGAGAGGGATTCTCGAGGGAGAAAAGCCTTTTGTGCTTGTTTGGCCATGTTTTGCAGTGTTCTCCAAAGGGAAAACGACAAATTAACGAGCTTATCATGTTGTAGGTGGTCCAATAACCTAATGTGTTGTAGGTAGATGGACCCATATTGGCCCTCATAGGTAATGTAGCATTGCATGACAATGGAAACATTTTGCCATGAACTTGGCAGTGAAGTCCTATCGAGCCATGTTATCTTTTTTACCAGAGCCTCCCCTTGTTCGAGGAATTGTTCAAGAATTTTTGGCTTGGGCCTCCGATCATAATACTACCATTTGTCGATCTATGAGAACCCAATCACTTTTTCAATTAAATATTTTGTTACCTGCATGACTACCCTTGCTACCTCTATCCTAATTTCCCTAAATTTTATGGTGAATTCCAATGCCATGTTATTTTCATAACCCCATAGCCTGGTTAGGTATTCTATCCATCCTTGTTGCTAGAACATTTCCCCATTGTTCTCATATTCCTCAAACAAGAGGGTTTCTGTGGGCTCTCGACAGTTTAGTGGGCCTCCCATTTTTTGCTCAAAACTCAAATCACTCTGGCTACAATTCAATACCAATGATTCAGAGGGTGTTGAGTTTGAATGAATGGAAATGGTGAAAGGAAGGGGTAATCATGTTATGGTTAGGGTGATTACTATTTTTTGATGTTGTTTTAGTGGTGTTATTAGATTGTAATCATGCCAATTCGATGCTTACTCATAACATCGTTCAGGGGATGTAACTTCTGATCTTATCATGTCTTCTCATGATTGCACATACCTTTGATGAGATGTTGTGTCAGAATTGGGAGTTTCATCAACAGATGGAGTCACAACAGTATGCAGAGTTGTGGCAAGGTGTGGAGTTGTGACAACATTTTGGAGTTGCAACAAGATGCATAGTTGCAACAACAGGAGGAATTGCATCAACAACATAGTTGCAACATCATCCTAGAGTTGCAACAAAGTGATAGTTACAACAATACAAGGAATTGTAGCAATGAGAAGTTTTGTGACAACCTTTAGAGTTGCAACAACATGTGGGTCATATCTGTGACTTGTCAAGGTATCTTGGTGGTAGTCATCCTTTTAGAAATTAGATTTTGATATCTTAACAGTGGATTTGTTGTAGTAATATGCAGAGTTGCGGCGAAAGGAGTTGTAGCAACAAGAGTTGCAACAACGGGAGTCACAACAACATGAGTGGAAGCATAAAGACTTGTAGCAATAGCAGTTGTAGCAACATGAGTTGTAGCAATATGAGTTGTAGCAACAATAATTGTAGCAAGCCAAAGTTGAAATAATAGGAGTTGTAGAAATAAGAGTTTCAACAAGCCGAAATTGTAGCAATAGGATTTGCACCAAAATTATTCTCCCCTACATATCTTGAAAAAAATTATTAGAAAAAAAAAAACTTTATTAAAACTTGATCAGAAGGTTCCTGACATAACCATCATGAAACCATGAAGTTCCCTTCTTTCTTTTAGTTTTTTTTTTAGCATGCCATGTTCTACTATAATTTGTTTTTCACAAAACATGCCCCTAGGCATGCCCCTAATGGTTTTCATGCATGCTTTGTTTTTTGAACAAGAATGAATCATTCAACAGGGGTTCCCCCTTGTTTACAATATCCAAATTATTGTCGGGCCATCCCCTAGTGATTTTGTTCAAAAAGGCTTCCTTGGATAGGGGTTTATGATATAATCATATCCTATGTCCATTTTCCATTTTAGGAGTTCTCTCATTATCAATTGTGTGAAGTTTGATGGCTCCATTATCATATACAATGTCAATATCATAAGGTCCAAGCCATCGAGTGTGGAACTTCCCTCTGAAATATTTGAGCCTGGAGTCAAATAATAAAGCCCAGTCTCCAAATTTGAATTTATTCTTCTTAATTAACTTGTCATGCCATCGATCTATTTGATGTTGTATTACTATTGTGCAGTGGAGGGAATCTTGACAAAGTTCATCTAGTTTGTTGATATGGAGGAGTCTCTACTTTTGAGCTTTAGTTAAGTCCATTCCAAGTTGTACAATTGTTCTAAGTGTATTGATCTCTATTTCAATCAACAATAATACTCTCTTTCTGTACACGATTTCGTATGGAGTACAACTAGTAGTAGTTTCCCATGTTGTCTGGTCGGCCCATAGAGCTTTGGGTAGTCTGTCATCCTAGTTCTTGAGGTGTAGTTTGACAATATTGGTGATGATGGCCTCAAGAATTGTTTTTATCCCTTCTACCTATCCATTGGCCTATAGGATATATGGTGTAGTGATTATATGTTTTATATTGTATTTATCTATCAGGTCTTGAACAATTCTTGAAGTGAATTGGGTTCCTCCATTAGTAACTATTTCCTGAGGTATCCTGAATCTAGTGAATATTTCTTCATTAAGAAATCCTATTACTACCTATTTTGTTTCATCCAAGAGTGTCTTGGCTTCCATACATTTTGTGACATAATATGTATAAAAGCATATGTAGGAGTTATGGTGGGAAGAAGGATTGATCGACCATACAAACTCCAAGGCCCATTTATCAAAGGGTTGTAATAGCAACTATGGATGTAACGACATATCGTATGATTTCACTAGTATTCCCATGTGTTGGTAGCTATCACATCCTTTTACACATTCCTTGGTGTATTTGAAGATAGTGGGCCAACAATACCCTTGGTGAAGTACCTTGTACCCATTCCTCTTATTTGCAAAGTGGCCTCCACATGGACTCATTATCTCATGGATCTTGTCTTATCACATGCATCTTATGATAATGAGATCTAATACTCTTTGGAAGAGGAAACCAATGATCCATGAGAATATCCAACTTTATTTGATGACAATCTATCCATCTTTTGAAGATAATTGATGTGGTAGTCTACCTACAGCCAAGTAATTAGTGATATCTGTGAACCAAGGAGAGTTAGTAGAAATTGAAAATAGGTGCTCATCAGGAAAATAATATTCTACAAGTGGATCATTCTCATTAGATGTAAGTCTTAAAAGTAAATCATCCAATACATTATCTTTTCCTAGTTTATTCAATATGGCTATATCATATTCCTGTAATAAAAATAACCACCTAGTTACCCTGCCACTGGTGATAGGTTTATTCATTAAATATTTTATGGCAACATGGTCAGTGTGCAATATTATTGGATATCCTTTAATGTAATGCTGAAATTTATTAATTGCATGTAATCCCGCAAGAAACCCCTTTTCTGTTACCATATAATTTAGTTATGTGGATGAGAGATTTTTGTCGAGGTAGTAGATTGTGTATGGATCCTTCCCTTCTAGTTTTCCTAGAACATCTCCAATATCGATGTCTGATGCATATGTAGAAATATGAAATGGCAGGGACCAATTGGGGGTCCTATTAATATAGGAGCCTCATACACCTTAGTTTTCAGTTTGTCAAGTGCATGATGGCATGTTTTTATCCATAAAAATGCAAATCTTTATTAAACAAGGAAAATAATGGATGGAAAATTCGTGAAAATTTTTAAATGTAGTAATGACAACAATCAACATATCCTAAGAAGTGTCGTACCTATTTTTTCAAACATGGAGTCGTGAAATTTAATATTACCTTGATTTTCACGAGATCCACTTAGATTCCTTTAGCTGATATGTGATGTCCTAATACGATGCCATCAATTAACATCATTTCACATTTTTCATTGTTGAGGGCAATGTTCGATTCTTTGCACCTTAACAATGTTTTCTTTAGGTTTGATAATGCCTCATCAAATTCATTTCCATATTTTGTGAAGTTATCCATATATATTTCCACACAATAATGAATTAAATAAGAGAAAATACCAATTACATCTCTTTGAAAGGTGGCATGGGCATTACACAACCCAAATGGTATAACACGATAGGAAAATTTCCCCCATGAACAAGTGAATGTTGTTTTGTATTGGTCCTCAGGTGTGATCTAGATCTGATTATACCCATTGAATTCAACGAGAAAAGAAGAGTATTTCTTTTGTGCTAATGTATCCAGGCCCTGGTTAATGAATGGGAGTGGGAAATGGTCCCTGTGTGTTTCTTTGTTGAGTTCTTGATAGTACACACAATTTATCCATTTACCATTCTTATTTGATAAAATGAATAGAGGGGAGACAAATTGGATGTTAGAAAATGGATAGATAAAGTTGGTTGTAAGCGGTTTATGTAGCTATTCCTTAACCGTGTCTTTCAATGTTGGATTCATCTAGCACTGGGGTTGAAATATGAGTTTATATCCTTCCTTAATGTATATATGGTGTGTTCATAAGTTAGGATGGTGTCCATTCATGTTAGAATAGTCCCAGATGAAGGAATCACTATGATTTGTATTACTCTAATTGGTCGCTCTTTTTGTTGTTTTGTTAGTCCCTGGTTGATTTTCAAAGTTTTCCCTGGGCTGATTTATATAGTTTTTGTAGGGTACCCTTGATATTTTTCAGGTGGGGATTTGTGTTCTACGTGTAATATGCTTGTTGAGGCTAGAGAAGCCTATGTTTTTGGTTGCATAACATACTCAAGAACGACAATATGTAATCCTTGATTTTGTCATCCTCTATTTTCTCTCTGATGGCTAAGTATTGATCTATAGAGAGGACTTGAGGAGATTCTCCTACTTCATCACTATCCTCTCCGTCGGTCTAGAGTGGTGCTTCAAAATATATGATGGGTTTGTCAGGAGGATATAGGGTTAATTTTTTTGTAGAGGTCCCATGGGAGACAATCATGTTTCCTAACCTACAACCGATGTAATAATTAGGAGTGGAAAGCCAAGGCCTTCCCAATATTAAAGGATACCCTCCTAGAGAGGTTTTAGGTTGAAGGACCATAAAGTCAGTAGGATATTCCCACTAATCTATGGAGATCACTACATATTCTAATATTGTTCGACAACACAAGTATTCCAACAGAGGATGAAAACCTTCAGTCACCACTCACATAACCAGATCAAACATCAACACACCGATGTTTTGATGTGGTAAAGCCCCTATGAGGAAATGTCCATGACCCCAGGCAACACGACTATTATAACTATAATTTTCACCATACATGCTTACCTGGCATCAGGCCATCTCAGATCCCTTCTTTGCCAAAGCATTGCTGAACACCTCTTTAAAAAACCTATTTTATAAGGGCCCACACGCCCTACTCCATTGTTGCACGCGTGTACACACTAGCTAACCTAAAATATCTTGCGTGTACCTACAAAAGAACGAAAAAAGGAAAGTTGCCGATGAAACACATATATTTGGGTGAGTTAACTGAAACTCCCGGCCATGCATGGCCGAGGGTTTGTCCAAATACCTAGCTTCTTCTAGCCTATAAAAGAAGGGTTAGGGGTCCTATTTGGAGGAGGAGAATAATAGTAAAGAAAATCTACCCAATTGCACATTCCCATTGTCCCAACCCTTTAGCCATCCTTGTGCAAAGAGAGATACAAAGCAAATAAGTTGGAGGACATTTGAAGAGGATCCCAAGATCAGGTTCACTGAGTGGTGGCCAGTCTCGATATTTTAAGTTGATTCATTAAATTTAATAATAAAGAATTTTTTTTTTCCGTCCCACTATATGAGTTCTTCATAGTTTAGTGAATATATGTTTGAATCTCTAACCCATTAATCTGTAGAACACATGTATGTAGAGTTTGTTGCTTATTTTGTACACAAGTCAGTCTTGGGATGATAGCTTCTAATGAGCAATCAAGCATGAAGAAGGATCAACATCGAATGTCCAAAACAAGGTATGTACGTTTAACCATGTATTTGCTTAAAAGAAATGGGGATTAGGTCTGGGATGATAGTAGAAAGTAGGATTGTTTCAGTCTTATCTACATGCATAATATAACCCTAAATGCTAGTCCATAGGGGGATTTCCCTCCACAATATAATTGGTGACCATACTAGGGAAGTCTCTAGGGTTCCTGGGAATGTTTTTGGGTATTTTTAAAAGACTGGTTTTCTTTCCTATTTTTTGAAGTTTCTGCAAAGTCTGAGCTAACAGATATTCTGGTCTTCCATACCAGCTATCTTTGTTTCTTTGCTTGGCTATGTTTTTTTGAGACCCACAGAGTTACACGTGGCCTACATAAGGTATGAACGCGTGTACCTATGCCCTACTTTCTTACAGCCTACGTGTAAACACTAGCTGAAGAAGTAACAATAGTGTGTATGATTCCAAAAAAGATTTGACGTAGTCATCTTCTTCCCTGTCAAAATTAGTCATTCTCAGGGGTTTTCTGGAACTCTTTCTAGTATTGCTTGTTTGCAATCTATAGCTTAGAGTTCCTCTCAGATTGGTTTGTTTTACGAATTTTTTTCCTTACATTGTTTTATTTTTTCTATTAAAGAAAGTGTATAAGCCTTCAAGAGATCCTGGTTCTAAATATTAGTGGTCTCTTCCTGGTTTGGATTGTATTTTTTTATTTGTTTCATAGTTTTAGAGATACATGCATCCTGTATAAGGCCAACACACATGTACATGCCATCTGTCTCTACACAGCTTGCGTTCACACGCTTGTTGTTGAATTGTCAGTAGTGTGCTTGTGAAGGATAGTTTTTGTTGAGGGTGAGGGAGTCATCCTTTCCCTTGACAAGATTTATACGTCTTAGGGTTTTTGAAACTCTATCCTAGCAGTCAGTAGCTTAGGTTTCATCTTAGCCATAGCTTTCTTTTTTCATTTAAAATTTTTCATCAAAATTTTCTTGAGGGTTTTTAGACAAGTGTGAGAGTCCTTTTTTAAGTTGCTAGTGTGTGATTTCTTGAAGTGATTCTTTACGATCTGCGATTAGGACAGAATGTTTTCTTGGTTTTTGACTTGTTGATATTTTTCCTTTTTGCTTTGTGAGCATTCAAATAAAAAAAATCTTTCATTTCTTTGTTTGGTTGAAAAGTGTTGTTTTGCATTAGTAACTAGGGAAAAGTCTTTTCTTTCATAAGTTCTTGATAGTTTACATAGATTGTAAGTAGCTCATAGTCGAGTGAAATCCTTCTTTGAGTTTGTTGTTCAAAAGATCTTAGAATTTTTAAAAGTTGTTGAAAATTTGCGTTAAGTGAAGATTTTTGTTTCCATCTTTCTGTTCATTTTTACTTTCATATTTCAAACATCACTAGTTTCACTTTCATACCCTTTGACATAAGACAAGCCATAAAATTAACGCTAAATCTAAAATTCATTAGACTTTTATGTTTGTAGGGTTAACCAACTAGTTCAAGATTAGGGCCTTGGATTATGTTGGAGAGGAAACTCTTCAAGGCCATTAAAATCAAACATTGGAGTCTGAGTTAGGGAGTGTCCAAGTCCAGTATTGTGAAAGTTATCTGGGATCCCCCTCTAACACAAGGGATAAACATGAGGTCGCATGCGGAAAGGTAGCAGAGATAACCCCTCCAAAGCTGGACCAATTATAGTGGAGAACACATATAGAGGGCTTGTCTTGGGATTCCATCGATTACATTTGCCTCGGAGCTTCGTGGGTCTTGAATCCATTCGAGGTCCTCAGTTGTCTTCTAGACCACTTTCTCTCGATACCCTTGACAGGTTTTGGGCTCGATACCCTGCTCATTGTGGTCTACCCGACTTTCGATTATACCCACTTGGTGACTGTTCATGCACTGGCAACCTAGTTGCCTATCTTTTTTAGGGACATACATAGGTGACTGTGGGGGTATACCGATGTACCTAGGACAGACATTGGGCCACGCTTTACAGAGTATACACGGAGGGTGATTTCATGTTCGAGTTGCACTTGCACCGGTAAGTTTCTCTAGTGTTGGTTGTTGTAACTGTTCTTCCAATTAATTTAGTGTTTGCCTGTCTTATCTTATAGGGACGTTTTTAGTGTGTGTTTTTTTTCAATGACTATAATTC
>JASDQU010371840.1:14453-41137 GCA_032191745.1 Picea mariana | reverse complement strand
GGTGGCACGCATCAGCAATTCGCCGGGCCACCTGCACACCATAGTTTACATGGAGTGGGGAGTCAAGGACCACCTTCACATAAAATGCCGGTAGGTTCGACACCATTTTATTTGTTCAGTGCATTTTATAACAATGCCTTCTCGTCAACTACTTTCCCAACTGGGGGCAACCCCAGTTTCAGACAATCTATTCCTATGCAGGGTACTATTCCTGCACAAGGGGCACACCCAGGAACTTCTTCCACATTAGGGCCTTGGAATTCTTGGCAGGGATCAGTTCCCTTGTCAGGAATGTCAATATGGGGTGATTCTTTTCACAATCAATGGAACCTTGGACAAAGCGCTATGCCTATCCCCATGGAACCGACATGGGCCAATCCTTCCCAAAGTCCTTCGAATGTAATGCATGCCCAACCATCTATGTCCCATTTTGGAAATCAGCCGATGATGTCTCCTCACACGCAAAATCCATATACTGGCCATGGACATGGTTTTTACTAGAACCCAGGTCAACAACCGAACTTTTCCTAGCAACCTGGTGCCAGCCAAACTCCAGGTCCCTTTTTCTCAGGTTATCACCAACAACCCAAACTACCCTTCCTGGCAACTTTGCATTTTCCAGACTTGAAAGGGTTGTTGAATGAACCTATCTGTAATGATCTATGTTGGCCTCCTATGCCGACGAAGTTACCTTCGGACATCCCAAAGTTCAAAGCCAAGCCTAACGAAGATCCAGGAGATCATGTGACTACCTTCCTTCTTTGGTGCTCATCTAACTCGTTGAAAGCCGACTCCATACAGTTGTGATTGTTTCAACGTACTCTCATTGGGAGTGCCGTGAAATGGTACATTGAGCTCGATTGCTCAAGATACTCTTCCTTTGGTGAACTGGCAATGGATTTCCTAAACCATTTTCAGTTACCTGTGAGATACGATGCTAGCACCGAATTGTTGGCCAATTTATCACAAACAAAAGAAACCCATATATCTGATCACATCCAAGAATGTAGATGCCAAAAGAGTTTAATTAAGGTACCAATCCCACTAGCATGCCTGCTCGAGTGGTTCCTTAAATATTTGGTCCCACAACTATTCAAAGACATCGAGACATCAGGAGTATTTTCCGAAGAAGAAGCCATCATGAGAGCTCAACAACTTGAGCTAATCTATTCTTAGTCTAGTTTATTATACGAGATATTTCCCGATGTGCTACGCTCAATACTTGATAACACCAGATAGAGAGCTGGACCACATGATGATGGTATTGTTGGTTCAGCTCAAACAAAGCCCACTGAGCAATTGCAACAGTTGTCTATAAAACACACAATGGCCAGCCAAACTACTGCTTTGGCTTCTCCCCCTACCAAAACATTGGATGTACACACAGTGAAATCGACTAATCCAAAGGCCACCCAAAAGCCTGAAGGAAAGAAAAAACAACAAAAGAAAGGTAAGGGGGATAAAAAAACTACTGATAATGCTGGCAGGGACAACACTAAGAAATGGAAGGCGAGGTATCCATGCAACTTGTGCATGGAATACCACCTGGCCCATCTATGTCCTTGTCTTTGAAAATCCCAAACGTTTGTGACACAACAATAGCCTGCTATGTCAACCAATCCATTTCAACATGGGAAAGATCTAACCCAAGCCTCTACAAGCATGGAAGGGGGCAGCCAAGGACCCTCTCTGTCTTCTAACAACCCCTCATCTGTGAATGTATATATGGTGAAGGGTGATGCTTTTATATCGACTAGAGAACATGACTATAGTAAACCAAGCACTTCTGAGAAGGGAAAAGAAGCCGGGCTCCCATCTCTTCCTTTACATATTGAGAAGACATTGGGTGAAACAATGACACACATCCCCAAAGGCACGTTCAAAAAATCTTCTCACAACCCAAACGCAAGGGCCACCCAGAACTATTCTGTGGTGGAAGATTTATCACAAACCCTTTGTGCGATGTCCGCTTTGGAGGTCCTCCAAAGCTTCCCTTCCCAGAGGAAATCCTTGTTAACTTCTTTAGGATCTACCGAGACTTGTAATCCACGTAAAATCATGATGGATACAACTGACTTAAAACCTCATCTGCCTTACCACCTAGAATTTTAGATAGTAGTGGCTTATCCCACAAAAATTTTTACTTGGAATATCTTCCACACGATGGTTGATGAGGGCGCATTGACATGCATTATGTTGTTGGCATGTTAGAAGGCCATAGGCAAACCCGTTTTGTCTCCGTCACCTACTCTCCTCACTACTTTCGATGGTCATTCATTCCAACCACATGGTATCATTCCCTCTTTCCCCATGCAGTTAGGAGGGAAGACCGTGTGTGTCAAGGTAGAAGTAGTTGACATGCCCTGCGACTATAACCTCTTGTTAGGGAGGAGTTAGACTTATGCCATGCAATCTATGGTTGCTACATTTTTCCAGGTCTTGTTGTTTCCACACGAGGACTAGATTGTGACCATCGATCAATTGTCTTTCCCCAGACCTGACCCTTCATTGGGGGCATCCACTATCTCGATCATTGATAATCCTCAACCAGGCGTGATCAATGTAGGGGTTGGTTTGTGCCCATATTTGATGGGTACCTTTGATTATCCGCCCCTTCAAGGTGATGTCAAGTTTATATCCAACCACCATAAGGTTGAGACCTTTGATTACCTGCCCCTTCAAGGCGATGTCAAGTTTATATCCAACCACCATAAGGTTGATATTTTCCAAGTTTCGTCGTTTAACATGAGTTACTTCACCGATCTGTGGATACTTCCTTCCCCATTGGCCACGATGGAGGGGATAGGGAATCCAGGCATGTCCATGCCCTTGTCCGCAGCTAAAGTAGTGTACTCTTTAGTCTAGCAAGCTTCATCCAACACTGTCCCAACTCCTGCACAAGAGTTCGATCCACTTCTAGAGCCTATTTGGTATCAGGGTTCTTTCGTTGACACTGATTCATTAGACTTAGTCTTGCCCTCTGATGAAGCTGTAATTGAAGCGATGACTAGTCCGGAAAAACCTTGGGAAGATCTTTATCAAAGATCATACTTCCTCCCAGAGTTAAGCAGAATCAAAGCATGATAATTCCCTTGACTATGATGGGAGATAGGTCTTGTCCTATTAATCCCTTAGCTACACAAGAGGTTTATGTTGAGGGTAATATGGCAACTATCGCTGAAACAGTACCTATAAATCTCTCTAGAACCCCTGGTGTCATAGACAATGTTTTCATTGGAGCATACTGCTCCCTCGAGGAGATACCCAACATTGACCCACAAAGTGTCGATCATGAGCTAACTTTGTTGGTTTTCAAGCTCGCTTTGAGATCTAAAAGCAACATCCGGTGAGACTGTATTTATGATTTTCGATCTTTTCTGAATTAACTGAGAAAAGTAACCTCTACGGGTCTTCTTTTAATCCATTTTAAGACCCTCTAAACATGAAAATATTTCCAAGCAATCTTGTGGTCTTTCACGCTCGTTAAACTGAAATTTGAAGTCACATCTGTCTGGTGGTAGTTTACCCCTTTTTTGGTCCAGATGGTCAACTGTACGAACAAAGGTATACTCTATGGAACTTCAATTCTCTAGAAGAGTACTCTCAGGTATCATTTTACCCCTTTTTCGGGCCCGAGGGACTAAATGTACAAAAAAGGAACCTCCATGGAGTCCATATTTAAGCTCTTTTCAGACTCCCTAAAATTGAAAAGATCACTGAGTGACCTTATTCTTTCACACTCATTAAAATGGTCCAGAAGAACATTCCTGGCAAAGTCCATAGTTATGCTTTTTTTAGACTCCTTAAAAATGAAAAAATGGTCGAGTGATCTTGTATTTCTCACACTTGTTAAAATGGTTTTAAATAGACGTCTTGTCGGTGCTAGTTTACCCCTTTTTCAAACCGACTAGACTATCTTCGAAAAAAGTACCCCAATGGAGTCTCCTTTTACATTTTTTCAGACTCTCTAAATATGAAAAACCATCGAGCTTACCTTCTCTGGGCTCGTTAAATTTACATCAAAGGACGTTACCATTGTGTGTTTTTTTAACCACGTTTGCATCCTTATACGCCAACCTTGTAGCACTTTGCTTCTGCGTCTTAACACCCTTGGCCCCCAAAGGATTTTTCCCGAGTATCATTATTCTGAACATCAGTCTTGTCCTTGCGCCTTGAACTTGTATGTTTGTCACACTCGTTCCTCCATTGTAACGTAACATTCCTTTATTCTTTTTTCCAAAATCATTGAAAAAGACAAAAAAATCAAATATACCCCAAAAAGAGGAAGGGAAAAGTATTTTCTTTATTGGCAGCATAATGAGTCACCCTTAGATAAAACACATCTGTCCGTTTGTTTGTCAAACTATGGGATGTAATACAACCATAGGAATCTGTTCTCACTACACAGAATTGTGTCCTCCTCCATTTGGTTATTCTTCCAAACATATGGAGATTTTGCGTTGCCTCCTACTTCGTAAACTTATGATTAATGCCATGCTGCCTAAGTCTCATCATTTTTCATGTTTTTGTCCAAGGGAAATTTCTACCAATCCTGAGTCGACCCCTCTGCAATTTGTCTCTTGCCCTCATACCCGACCATCCTGAACGTCCAATCAAGTCTTTGTTCGAAATCAATGAAGCCTTCAGTATGATCATCAAGATTCTCTAGTCCATGACCGACAAGTCATTGAAGAATTCTGGGTAGTGTAGTCGTACACTCATATTACACTCCAACCTTGAGTTTTGAAGATTTTGAAGTTGTTTCTCGAGCTATGAAGACCTCATCTCCAGCTGTCAGGCTGTATCAACTTCTAGAAGATGGATAATCTATATGTATATCTTTTTGATTTTGAGATGTAGCTCCGCCATGTATTGTTCGCGACTACACGTTATATAGTTATTTGACATGGATCTATAGTGTATTTGACTGGTAGCCATGATTCTATTTTATCCTGAGCATGGGTATGCCCACCTCGGTGAGACATTTGTTAATTTGCATACGGCGCCTCCCAGTTGTTGGTCCCTGGGATCACTTGTTCGACACATCAGTAAAGATTGGTAATGTATTTTGTCCATTAGATGCTCTTCTGACCTCACACATTAAGGGGCATCTGTTATAACCCTAGTTTGCACCATACATCCTTACCTGGCATCAGGCCATCTCAGATCCCTTCTTTGCTAAAGCACTGTTGAACAACTCTTTAAAAAACCTCTTTTATAAGAGCCCATGTGCCCTACTCCATTACTGCATGCGTGTACACATTATCTGACCTAAAACAACCCGCATGTACCTACAAAACTACAAAAAAAGGAAAGTTACCGACGAAACACACAGCTTTGGGTGAGTTAATTGAAACTCCCATCCATGCATGGCCGAGGGTTCATCCAAATACCTAGATTCTTCTAGCCTATAAAAGAAGGGCTAGGGGTCATATTTGGAGGATGAGAATAATAGTAAAGAAACTATACCCAATTGCACATTCCCATTGTCCCAACCCTTTAGCCATCCTTGTGCAAAGAGAGATACAAAGCAAAGAAGTTGGNGCTTTTCCCATCCCACTATATGAGTTCTTCATAGTTTAGTGAATATATGTTTGAATCTCTAACCCATTAATCTGTAGAACAAATGCATGTAGAGTTTGTTGCTTGTTTTGTACATAGGTCAGTCTTGGGAGGATAACTGCTAACGAGTGATCAAGCATGAAGAAGGATTGACATCAAATGTCTAGAACAAGGTATGTTCGTTTAAGCATGTATTTTCTTAAAAGAAATGGGGATTAGGTCTGGGACGATGATAGAAAGTAGGATTCTTTCGGTCTTATCTGCATGCATAATATAACCCTAAATGCTAGTCCATAGGGGGATTTCCCTCCAAAACAATGGCCACTTGGAGTAGTTTATTAATGCAAAAGAAAAAGACTACAGAAAGATTTTACAAGATATTTTCTCACAATTTATCATCAACAAATGACCCTCCATGCTTTAAATAGAGATCATGGACCAATAAGGTGTTAATCCACGGATCAATGGCCATTAAGATTGAGGAGAATATGATTCTTCAGATCACTCTATGTTGGGAACATATTGTGACTGTCGGATTTCCTAAGTACAAATGCATACTAATGCATAATAAAGAAACAAACTAATAAACACACTTTTACCTAATGACACATTAGACCAAGTAGATATTAACTAACTTCTAAGTGTCTAAATATCCTAACATACCCCCTTAAGAACAACTTGGGATTGTATTGAAGGATTTACAATAGTGACACAATAGGAGAAGGAAGGAGACATTAAAGCCTATCCCCCCTTAATGACAACTTCTTGAACTCTTAACATAGATCAAAGTTTGGAAAAATTTGCTTCTGTAAGAGACTTTGTGAAAATGTCTGCAACTTGATCATATGTAGGGAAAAAGATCACTTCAATAACTTGATCATGAATGAGATTTCTGATGAAGTGCATGTGTAGCTCGATGTGATTGCTACATTAATGTTGGAATGGGTCTTTGGTGACCTTGATGGCACTTTGACCGTTGCACCAAAGGCTAGTCGGATGCTGCTGCTGGAATCCAAACTTTGAAAGGATCTGTTGAAGCCACAAGACTTCCTGACTTGGATTTATCGCTCCTTGGTACTCTTCTTCTTCTAAATAAAGTGTAATAGCATGTTGTTTCTTACAGGCCCAAGTGAGAGGTCCTGAACCAAGGCTGAAAAAATAACCTGCAATAGACTTCCAATCATCAGGGTCATCAGCCCAATCTGAATCAGTAAAACCAACGAATAAAGGAGTCCCCCCTGAACTGTAATGTATCCCGAATTGAAATGTACCATGGACATAGGGAAGTATCCTTTTAGCTGCTTTCCAATGGATTTCATGGGGTGTTTTCATATACTGAGAAACAATACCAATGACAGAGGAAATATCAGGACGGGTATGAGTCAAGTATAAGAGGCTACCAACTAACTAACAATACATGGTGGCATCAACTTCAGGAGAAGTACAAGTGGCTGTAAGTTTGACTGCAGATTGGGAGGGAGTAGGGCTTGGTTTGAAATCATCCATGTGAAAGTGACAAAGAAGGTCATAGGCATACTTAGACTGGGAAAGAAAAATTACTTCATTGGTTTACAAAACTTGGAGGCCAAGGAAATAGTGCAAAAGACCTAATTCTGTCATTTCAAATTTCTTCTTAAGGCTAGTTTTCATATGGTTTAAAAGTTTTGAGTCACTACCAGTAAGGATAAGGTCATCAACATGAAGGACAAGGATTATGATATGGCTTCCTACTTTCTTGGTATAGACATTAGGATTAAAATGGCATCTAGAGAATCCAATGTCAATAAGAAAGTTATCTGTTTTGGCATACCAAGATCAGGGAGATTTCTTAAGATCATAAAGAGGTTTATTAAGGAGACAAACAAGGATAGAGTCATTTTGGACATAGTCAGGAGGTTGTTCCATGTATATTTCTTATTGAAAATCTCCGTGCAAGAAAGTGGATTTAACATCCATCTGATGGACCTCCCATTTATGTGAGGTAGCAAGGGAAAGAACAAGGCGGATGCAATTCATTTTGGCTACAGGGGAAAATGTTTCATTATAGTCAATTCCTTCGACTTGGGATAATACTTTGGAAACTAACTGAGCTTTGTGTCTTTCAACACTTCCATTAGATGCATAGTTAGTTCTGTAGACCCATTTACATCTGAAAATTTTTATTCCTTTTGGAAGAGGCACAAGATCCCAAGTATCATTGGCCATTAAAGAACAATACTCTTCATTTATTGATGTATCCCAATCTAGATGACCTGAAGCTTCTACAAATGTCTCTGGATCATGAGTCTTTGAAACTTGAGACAAAAGAGAAGAGGCTCGCTAAAACTGTGAATGTGTCTGACGCTGATCTGAATGATCACTGACAAGATCACCAACTTCTTATTGTGTTGAACGAACCCATCTAGGAAGTTGTGGAGCTGGTGTTGGTTTAGGTTCAAAGGACTCATCTGGAGGAAGGTGAGAAGGCAGAGGTTTATTGTCATTCTCACTGTCATCATCTGAAGAAGAAACCATAATAGGAACAAAAGAAGGCACAAACTCCGAAGATGGATTGCATGCTAAAGAAGTCACAATCTTCGAATTAGGCTCGCAGGCCAAGAGATTTTCATCAAATTTAACATCTCTTATTATGATAATTTCATGAAAATGTGGTTGAAGAAGTATATAACCTTTGACATCTTCAGAATAACCAAAAAATATACACTTCTCACTTTTAGGCTGCAATGCTTTCCTTTTCTCATCAAGAATGTGAGCCCATGCTATACTACCAAATGCATAGAAATGACTTACATCTGGTTTAATTTTAGTCCAAGCTTCTTCCGTTTTTATATTTTTAAGATCCTTTGTGGGAGTATGATTTACTATGTAATTTTCACAGTTGATTGCTTCTTCCCAATAATTTAGACTTAATCCCTTAGATTGGATCATACAATTAGCCATTTCTTTTAATGTGTGATTCTTTCTCTCAGCAACACCATTTTGTTGTGGTGTATATGGAATAGTGTGTTGCATTTGGATGCCCTGTGTAGTGTAGTAACTTGTAAAATTATTGTTCACATATTCTCCTTCATGATCTATTCTTAAATTTTGAATTTGATGTCTAGATTGCTTTTCTACAAGGGTCTTGTAGGCCAAAAACTTGTCAAAAACTTCGCTCTTAAGTTTTAGTAAGTAAACCCAAGTATGTCTGGAAAAGTCATCAATGAAAGTTAAGAAATACTTCCACCCAGAAAAATAAGGAGAAGAGAGTGGACCACACAAATCACTGTGAACAAGATGTAAAGGGCCCAAGGCCTGCCAAGAGGCACGTTTGTCAAAACTATCCCGATGATGTTTTCCATGAACAAAATCGGCACAAACACCATCTCTGCATGAAACAAGAGGAAGACCATTCACAATTTGTTGATTACATAGTTGTTTCAATGAGCGATATTTTAGATGAACAAACCAATCATGCCAAAGTTTTCTCTAGTCATCATTATGAGCAACAAAAAATGATGAAAAAGATGATGAACCAAAGTTGTCAAACTTGTACAACCTGGTAATATCATCAACAATTCCAATTACAAGAACATGCTTAGGATATTTTATATTCTTGATTACAACTTTGTGAGGTGAAAACTCTACGGTTTTACCTTCACCTGAATGAGTTATTTGATATACTGATAGAAGGTTACAAGAAAGACTTGGAACACATAATACATCATTAAAATGACCATTTTCAACTTGAACTGTTCCATATCCTTCAACACTAAGAGATCTATCATCACCAACAAATATTTTCTTGTTGTTACATTCATTTAGAGCATAAAATATGTCTCTATCCTTAGGCATATGAAAATATGCTCCAGAATCAATAAGACACTCATCAGAGGAAGAAGTAGAAGCTGTATTGAAGGAGAAACCAGAAGTACAAAATGCATGCCCATGAGAAGAAGAAGAAGTAGAATCAATATTGATATTGTGCTTCTTCATCACTGCTTCTAAAGATACCATATTCTTGAAACATTTGGACTCATCATGACCATATTTATCACAAAAGTTGCAATGTCTGTCAATCTTATTAATTTTATATATTTCTCCTTTTTCACCATTAGAAGCGGAAGTTGTCTGAGTGGGTTTGGGACCCTTATATTTCTTGTTGTTGTGGTGAGAATGTTGCTTCTTGGGATTCTTGGGTTTATCTTTCTAATGGATGACTAAGGATTTTTTGGAGGTACCTATAGTGCTAATCACTCCAAGTTGTACAAGTTTATATTTCTCTCTAATCAAAGCATCGCAAAATTTCTCAAGACTGGGTTTTTTATAAGCTGTCTCTAGAGCCTCTTGCATGGCATAAAAGGAATATACAAACACAAAATATGCATTACCTAGCTTAGAAAGAATAAGATAGATGGAACGATCTTCTTCTATCTTTATCTTACATTCTTCACATAAAGTTCTGATTGTTTTAAACTTAGATAGATAGTCTTCAATGCAAGAAAAATCATTTGGACTTAAAGTCAATACTTGATTTTCTAACTGTTGTGCTTGAATAATATTGTGTTTACCAAACACAGATTCAATCTTGTCCCAAGATTATTTGGGTTGATCAATTGATTAAAGGTGGAACCTTAAATCAAGAGAGATGGAGGTTCTAATTAATCCACGTGCTTTGTCATTCCTATTGTCCATTTGACTTTCTTATCAACATTAGTGGGTGTTTTTTCCTTTCCCAAGGTAATCCGGTACACGCTTTTACTTCTTAACAAATCCTCCATATAAGATTTCCATTGGAAGTAGTTGGTGATGGTAAGGAAGAGATTTCTTGTAGAATCCATATTAAGTATGCAGATAATATGGATTTAAAAACTGAAACTGATGATTTGGATGGAAAGATCTCGAAAAGTTAGGTGGTTTAAAAAAAAATGACATTGAAAAGGACTTCAGATGTGAGAGTTATGCCCTTTTAAAAAAAGGCATAAACGGTAACCAAAGGACCACATGGTGGTTTAAGTTGCTTTATGAGGTGACCCAATTTTATAAATAGAAGTGGGGATCACTTTTACAATGAAGTTACTTTATAAAAGAAAAGTTGCATGCAAAATAAATAACTCTAAAATAAAATATTAAAGCTACTTATAGTGATTCACTTTTATATTTGAAGTGAAATACACTTTACAATTTTAGCATGAACTTTTTCAAAAAAAGTAACAAAAAGAAAGACTTGAACTCAAGACCTCTTACTTAATAAGGAAACTTTTAACCAAATGGTCTAGCAAAACATATTGTATTGTTTAGCAAGAGGGTTGTTGTTGTTGTTGTTGAAGATGGCCTTGGAGAGCGTGTTAAAAAAAATCTTTTGACACATGAAAAAAATTGTCTTTCTCGATGACAACAAGGGTTAGATATCGGTTAGAATCGCACATGGAGTGGGGAAAAGATAATACACATATATAAAAGAGTAGCAACCTAGAAATAAATAATATAAAACCGAAATAAAACCAAAATAATACTCTGCAAAAATTTAAAAAATGTGTATTCAGGATTTATACCTCCAGATCTCACAGATATGGTCGTATCTTAAAAAAAAAAAACCTTTTCGAGTGAAAAGAAAAGTGTTCCTGACTAAAAAAAGTGCTCTGAATGCAATGGAATAGTCCTTTCAGCCCAAAAATGTATGAAAATGACAGAAAATGGATATGAGGCAACTCGACTTCACAATCTCAATCTACAACAAGAGCGGGTCTTCAAACAAGCTCTGATACCATGTTCGACAACACAGGTATTCCAACATAGGAAGAACAACTTCAGTAACCACTCACACAACCAGATCAAAGATCAACACACTGATCTTTTGACATGGTAAAACCCCTACAGGGAAACATCCATGGCCCCAACCAACGCGACCACTTGGAGTAGTTTATTAATGCAAAAGAAAAAGATTACAGAGAGATTTTACAAGAGAGTTTATCACAATCGATCATCAACAAATGACCCTCCATGATCTTTAAATAGAGATCATGGACCAATTGGGTGTTAAGCCACAAATCAATGGTTGTTAATATCGAGGAGAATATGAACTGTCAGATCACTCTATGTCGAGAACATATCGTGATCGTCGGATTTCCTAACTACAAATGCATACTAATGCATACTAAAGAAACACACTTTTACCTAAAGACACATTAGACCAAGCAGATCTTAACTAATTCCTAAGTGTCTAAATATCCTAACACATATGCTCTCTGGTTTAATAGTTGATCTGTCAACAAGTTGGAGTATGGTTTGGGTTTCCCTAAGGCCAGTTAGTCTTAAGGATTGCATTCTATAGCATGTCATGACATTAATGGAAACACCAAGGTAGATTAATGTGTTGTCAATGAGTGTATTATTAATTTTCACATTAAATTCTAGACTTCCAGGGTCATAATATTTGGCCGCGAGAACTCCCCCCATCATTAAATCTAACAATTTACCAATAACATCGACAGTTTAGGGATCCTTCCATTTTCTACTAGGTTTCCTTAAAAAAAGTTCTTGTACACCAATTTTGAGTAAATAGGCACATCCTTGATGGATTGAAACATCAATATTTTAGCACACACATTTTTGAGTTCCCCCAAGAAGTCAAATTCAGGATGAGTAAAAGGTTTCTCTAGGTTTAATCTTTTTGGATAGGGTGGGTTTTGAAATTCAAGGTGAGAAGGATCAAATTTCAAAGTTTCCTTAGAGTGTTTCATCTCTAAAGGTGCTTCATGAAAGATGAATTCCCTGAAGTGGTATTGTTCACTGATCAGATCTTCTAAAAGTGGAACCTCTATGTGCATTGACCCTTGTATGGTCTTATATTCTTGAGTGGAGGTTTCTGGTCTCCTTTTGTAAATGGAACTTGTTGTAGGTGATATATAGTTTGGTTGAATATTCTCCTTTCCCTCTTGGGATTGACCTGCACTATTAGCTTTTCAAGAATTTTTGGATGAATCAATGAATCTACCTTGTTGATCTCTAACTCTGTGCATAGAAATGATTAGAAATACATTCTACAAACTGCTGAAAAGAAATCATATCACTCAATCTATTAAAATGAAAATTCACATAATAGAAAAACAACAATTACACTTTTGATAGATCCCCGACAATAGTGCCAAAAATGACATACTTTTCAATTACTTCCTTATTAACTTATTAAGAAACTGAAGAGTGTGGATTTAATTATCAATCCGAGGTCATATTTTACTTAAAAAATGTCATGCACCATATCTGAAAGTATAATGTTGTAATTTCCAATGAGTTGTAGTAATTTTGAATGAATTTCACAAGGAAAGACACCAAAATGCTTTAACAAGTCACCAAATTAAACTATGTTAAATCCGCACTTGTAGAAATGAAAGCACATGTTGCAAGAAAGTAAATGGAACCCTTGCAACAAATTAATCACACTAGTGGAAAAGTAAATCACTATTTACAAGAAAGTAAATCACATTTGTGGAAAAGTAAACCATTCTTGCAGGAAAGTAAATCACGCTCAGGGATGATTTTAGGGGCTAAATTTTGCTCATGGGATAATTTTCCATGGTTTTTCTCAAAAAAAGATTTTCTATTCTAAAAATGATTCGCCCAAATTTTATAAGATAAAATCATTTTAACGTAAAAATCACCAAAATTTTATACAAACTATATAAAATCCTTAGAAATTTGAATATTTTTACAAAAATGTCGCCAAACATATATAGTTGGCATATGAAGGATTAGTAATATTCGCAAAGGTTTCTACATTTAAAAATAAATTTCCATCCTTAAAATGATCCCTGATCATGCTTGAGGAAAAGTAAATCAATCATGTTGCAAAGTAAATCACGCTTGCGGAAAATTAAAACAATCATGTAGCAAAGTAAATCACAGTTGCGGAAAAATAAATCACTCTTGAAGGAAAGTAAAGGTGGCTTGTCCAAGCATTAAAGTGATATTTATTACCATGATAACTATGTTGTGGCTCATGTACCTCAAATTATAATAATCAAACCACACTATGCTTGTAAACAAAGAAACTAAGCTATCTCAATTGCCAAACCACATAGTTGTTAATTAGAAAGATAGATGCAGAGTCATAGCAGGGAGAGTTGCAACAACCAAAGTTGCAGAAACACAAGTTACTGTAGCATGAGTTACAACAACCATAAACACAACAAGGTAATACTAATGCAACAACAAAGATAAATAGAGGAATTGCTGGAAATAAATGAAAATGAAAGAAGCATGTTACAACTACACTTCAACCATTCAAAAAAAAAGGTTCAAAAATGTCCTCATAAAGTGGAAGTGGTAGAGTGACAACAATGAGGAGACAACAAAGTTGCAACATGATATTTTTATAAAGGAATTGATGGAAATAAATAAGGAAGAGAAACTACAACTACTTTCTTATCAATCAAAGATCACTACCCTGCAATGTTAGCAATCAAAAGCTACAGTAATGGATAACAACAAGATGTTAATGAAGTAATTGCTAGAAATAAATAAGAAAATAGAAATGCAATTATAACTTACTCTACAAATTGTAAAATATACAAATTGTATCGAGCTAAGGAGGGGACCTTGCCTCCTTAGATGAGGTACTGGTCTAATAATGCAGAGATGCTCAAACGTTCAACACACCATGAGTTGAACATGAACTAAAATAAAAATTGATTAAATGAAAAGATGGAGCTTCAATAAAATTCCATCTGACAAAGTATCTGTTGATTTTCCTCTGTACCTTGACTCAGTGAGAGTGATCATATTTATACAAAATGAATACTTCTAAAGTGACATAAGAAGATCAATGGAAAGCCATGATAATCGGGGCTATCTCATTGTTACATTGTATTTCCCGAAAAAAGGAAAGAATCAGGTGCATGTAGAATAAAATCAACCATGACAGGTGTTGGTTGAGTTTTCCTTTCCATACTGTTTCCCAATTTCCTTTGTTGTAATACTGAGCGATCATTGGATGACTAGGAGTTCCCTGGTGATAGCTGTATGGTTGACTGGTGAGCTGTTGCAAAGTTGCAGGAACAATCTAGTGAGAGTTGTAGCATCATGATTCACAACACTATGAGTTGTAGCACTGGGAGTTGAAGCAGTGGGAGTTGCAACAATTACCAGAGCTGCAACACTGGGAGTTGCAGCAATGGCCAGATTTGTAGTAATTTTATCTCTCATGTTGGGAAGGTTCCTTCCTAGCTTGTTCCTGTAAAACACTGTTAGCACGAAAAGTAATGATCTGCTGAAAAATGGATATGAATAAGTAATGAAAATGGCATGTTGAGTGAGTGATTACACCTCAACCAAAATGTGTCATTGTTTCTAGAAAGTGTTATGAATATGGAAGTGGAAATGAGAAAAATTATTGGACGAGTGATACAAATATGTCAATTTGAGCACGTGTCACTACTCTATGAAGGACCCAGTGAAGATGTTTGCAACCTGATTCACTAATGGAGAATAATTAATATATATCTATGGTTGATCCATATATATCTCCTCCTCAATATATTCATGAAGAAAGACACTCTCCATGTGGTGAAGCTCCCAACGTTTGGTTTCTACAATGGATAAAACTAGCCTATTTGAGTCCACATTTTAAACTAATGCAAAGGTCTTTATGTAGTCAATCCCATGAACCTATGAGAATCCCTTATATACAGGTTGATATTTGTACTTGATAACAAGTACACCAATTTCCATATTAATCCAGTATATCCATTCGCACTGAAAAATCTTCCTACCAGGAGGAAGTGGAACCAACTCCCAAGTTTGATTATGGATGAGGGAATCATACTCTTCATCCATCACATCCTCCCAATAGGTGTTTCCTACACCCTCTGGGCACGACTAAGGATATTATGTGGAGACCATATAGAAATGAATGGGAAGAAAAAAATAAGTAGTAGAGAGTCCTTGTGTAGCATCCAAAAACTGAGATCTACTCCTCCATGTATCCATTGGATCACCCACTAAATCTCCAACTGTTTGTAAAGTTTGTTGTGCCCAAAATGGTATCAATGTCATATTTGCAATAACCTTCTCATCTAATTCACTTTATCCCACATCATATTATGATATCTGATTCGAATATGAAGTATGATTAAAATTTAAATGAACTACATGAATTGAAAGAGGTGGATCTGTAATAGGTTCCTCCTGATGTTCATGTATGGTACCTTCTTCAAAATTAATACTTCTTGCAATGAAATGTTTTCCAGTAAGAGGGTCCAACCTTGTAAATTCAGTACCATGGGTTTGAATCAAAGTAGGAGATTAATTGGGAATAAAATGGGAAAAATAATAACACCTGGACTTGTGATCTACTACCCCAATTGCAACCTTTGACCTGTCAAAAATATCTAAGATCGCTACTGACTCTGGAGTGAGTACTACTTGATTTTAGGATATTGAATGTGTGATCTGATATATGGAAAAAAAATTGTGGATACTGAGGGTGCATGCAATGCATTTTTAAAACATCCATGTTCTAAATCAATTACACCTTTCCCACATACCTAAACTAGTGAATCATCTCCCATTAAAATTGGAGGATCCATGCATGGATCCAAAGAATTGAAGGACTCCTTTGAGATAGAAATATCATCACATGCTCCTAAATCAAGAATCTATTTGTTTGATGATGCATGAAAAAAATAAATCATGGCCATTTTATCCTTTTTCTTTATCACCAGGGGCCTTCTCACCCTCCTTCTTCCTAGCATTCTCCAGTACTTGTCCACCAAGCTTGTTCTCCTAAATGATCTGTCTATTTTGATCAATTATATTCTTCATTAATGTATGTTAAATATTAAATCCTCTATTTAAATAATCACACGTCACTTTATCCTTTGCTGACTTTCCCCTTTTTTGATTGGAGGTCTCCCCAACAAACTTCTGAAGACTGTCCTTTTTAGGATTTGGGTCTTTCTTTCCTTTGAATTTTTTCTTGCATTTGATGCTATAATTATCATTTTCTGCAAGTTCATGCACCTTTGATGACCCAAGGGAACCCATTTCAACAATTTTATCTTGGACATAAGTGAGAGAATCAACAAAATCATCCATGGGGGGCATCTTCCAAGCATCTCCCATCACTAGTTTTGTAGCATGAAAAGAAGAGACAAACACTAAGTATTCAGGACCCAATTTTGATAGATGATAAATAATGATATTATATTCATTCTTATCTATCCTATATATCTTGATATTCGTAAAAAAAACCCAAATTCAGTAAAGAATTCCAAAATAGTGTCGAAGTTACTATACCGAGCTTAGTCTCCAATTGCTGACCTCTAAGTGCATCCGATTTCTTGAAAAGTCCTTCCAATGTGGTCTAGGCTTTGTTAGGAGTATTATAAGATTTGCTGTGAAATAGAATATCTGGAGAAATAGAGAGGCACAAAAACCCAAAGGCTTCATCCATCCTATTGAAGTACTTTTCTTTCCCCATACATAACTGGGTTCAATATTTGTTCCCATAGTAACCCTATACAATCCTTTACTCAATAGGTGTATGACCATATGTGACTTACATTCAAAATAATTGAATGAAGTGAGGATCATTTTTCATAGTTGATCCATTATAGTTGTTGTGGCTAATCTTGATGTGACTTCTTCATGCAAAAAAGTATGCTAAATCCTATATTCCAACATGCTATGATACCATGTAATAATTCTACCTACAAGGATATCAAGGAGATATAGAAACCTAAAGAATAATAATAATCATAGCAATTTGCAAGAAAGAAATAACAAAAAAGATACTAACTCTTGAAGTACATAATAAAATACTTAATTACTTCATCAGGTTGATATCATTGACCCACAATGTGAGTATATATAATAGATTTGAATCCTCAAAGAGGAAATTCAAATTGTATAATGCATGAACCTAGTTAGACTTAAATTAGAGATTAAATTCCCCAATTTAGCCATATAATCTTTAAATAGTTAGTTAACTAACCCAAGAAGTCAGGTGATGACTCAGTTACACAAAAATAGGGATCTAATCCATGAATAAATCATAGGAAATAGAAAATAGCTAAAAATAGTAAATAAGAGTGCCTTCCTTGAACCTAGGGATGAGGTTCCTAAAATACATATAGGAACTCAAACATAGGAAATAGAATCCAAAACTAACAAGGAGGATCCTAAAATCAAGGAAGAGAGTAAGAAGTGTGCCCCCACTAGCTAAGAATAACAATACGATGGGTTTTCAAAACCATGGGCTTGTAAACGACCATTGGTAAATTACACTTTTTATCTTAGGTAGATTCTCCCTAAAATCTAGGGATAGAGTGCATTCATGGCTCACTTGGTCAAAATTAGTTAAATTTTGAGTAGTAGAGTTGTGAGACCAAGCTGTAGTTAACTAGGTTAGAGATAAAGAATAAAAGATATGGGAATATGCTCTAACACCTTTTAGATTTATTGGGGCAATTTTTTTCCCAATGACCTTACTCTTTACGAATATAGTATCTACTAGTTTCTCTAGAAAAAATTATTTCTTAAAAATGTTCACCTATGAGTCCTAGAAGACTTGAATTTGGTGAAGAAGTCTAGAATAGTGTCGAATTTAAAAGAGCTCAAATCATTGATATCATTCTCCAATTGGTGACCTCTAAGTGCATCCCGCTTCTCGAAAATTCCTTCCAATGTGGTCCAAGATTTTTTAGGAGTAGTAGAAGATTCGATGTGAATTAGAAGATTTAGAGAAATAGAGAGGCACAACAACCCAAAGGCTTCATCCATCCTATTGGAGTATGTTTCTTTCTCCATTGTAGAATTTGGTTTAGTATATGTTCACATAGTAACCCTACACAAGACTTTACTCCATAGGAGTATGACCATTTGTGACTTCCATTCAAAATAATTGAATGGAGTGAGGATTATTTGTCATGGTTGATCCATTATAACCATTATGGCTGACCTTGATATGTCTTATTCTTGAAAAAGAAATATGTTAAATATTAGATTCGAACATGCTTTGATACCATGTAATAATTCATTATCACCTGCAAGGAGATCAAGGAGATATAGAAACCTAAAGATTAACAATACTCATAGAAATTTGTAAGAAAGAAATAATAAAGAGAAGATTAAATCTTGAAGTACATAAGAAAATAATTAATTACTTCATCACATTGATATCACCGATCCACAATGTGAGCATATATAAGAGATTCAAATCCTCAAAGAGGAAATTCAAATCGCATAATGCATGAACCTAGTTAAACTTAAATTATAGCTTAAATTCCCTAATTTATCCATATAATCTCTAAATATTTATTTCACTAACCCGTGAAGTCAAGTAGTTACCTAAAAATAAGAAATCTACAACATAACACCCTCAATATGAGGCTATAAATCCATAAGGGTAGGTGCCCAGGTCAATTCTAAAAAACGCGCACACCACTCAACTATCAATCTCTCACAGTTTACTCAAAAACACAAAATATCCTAGCTTACCAACTCTTTTTCCCCATTATCATGTACAACCCACAAAAATGAACCCCATTCTCTACAATGCATTCCCTTAGGTTGTTCCACTTGTTTCTAGGGATCTAGTGTTACTGGCTAGGAAATATCAATTTTATAATCTTAAGGTATTCTGAGTTGTGGACAATTCTTTCACAACTTCCATCATTCTCATGCACACATAAATTAATTTCTTACTGGAATAACCAATAGTTACCTATATCCAACTATAAATGGCTCTCTACCTCCAACATTTCATTCCCATGCCAAAAAAAACAAGAGCAAGAGTGAGCCATAATGAATGAGGAATGAATGGAGAATGAGCAAGGAACCCCCAAAAACCAAAATCATGGTTTATATATTCGCATGAAATAATGCACCACGTGTATTCCCCATGAAGCTCATGCAACCAATTTTCCTAACTAATTCTAAGATGGGTGTATTGGAGTATACATGCACATTTAGCTAGTACATCTTTTCTTCCTATTTTCTATAGTCCATGTATGAGGATGCACTTGGTCTCACTTGGTTTAATATATTCTCCCTTGGATGAGAATGTTCTTCCCCTAGAAAAGGGTGCACCTCTTCTTGAGTCATTCTTTATTTATAGTCCAATTACATTATTGGAGTTCAATCTTGCATGTCTAGTACTACCTTGGAATTGTCACCAAGTCTTGCATGCCTATCATGGAATCATCATCGGGAGCAGATATCTTCCTTAGAATCATGTCTAGGAGTGTGCATTACATATGCATAAGGATAGGAGGGAACATCCACTCTGCATGCATGAGTGTAACTCACTCCACTTGTGAAAAACAAGTTAACTGTTGACTACATGGACAATTAACTAAGACTAGGTGGAAGATTACTAGTGTTTCAGTTAGTGCATATCCATGTAAGCTCTAGAAGATCAAATATGTTGCATTATCTCACAATGTAGTCTATATATATTGTAAAGTATTCAGTCATTCATTATGGAATATATATTCATTCATTCTCTCTTCATCTCTTTTGTCTCAAGCCTGAAATTGTTGCTTCTTTTTTCAAACTAGATTCTCTATGTAGGTTATTCGATAATTTCACATGGTATCAAAGCATATGAGCTTGTAAGGAGGAGAAAATACTTTATTTGCTTTTCTACAAAGTGTTAGCAACATTACTTGTTTTCGGCATCGGGATATCCAGGTCTGTAGGTTGCACGAGGAGCACCCAAGTGTAGCGAAGAGAAGAAGTCCTTTTTGGTCTTAAAATCAAGTGAGAGGGAAAAATTATAGTGTCAATGGTCTGGATCCATCCATACGAGCATATCAATGGTTGGTTGGAAATCATGAATAGAAAGGTGCGCCGAAGATAACGCAATGGATGGCACCCATATTGTGTGCAGGGAAAGATAACAGCCGTCCATCCAGAGGATGCGTGGTGCGAGATCCACTTGCGACGACGTTTCTGAAATCGGGAGTTCAAGGGGTAAGGGTTCCATGTTGTACTATCTCTCGAAACCCCGAACCCCGAAAGCGTCGAAGGTGCTCAAAGTAGGGCCCGCAGTATCACGAGGCAATCTCGACCGTTCGTCCACAGGAGACACCTGGCACGCGATTAGGCTCCTCGCCTATTCGCTCATCGTGACTTCGATGCACAAAGAGCAGCTCCTTCATATCCCTGATGCGCGAGGTTCCATTAGTGTCCAGGGCCTAGGCCCATGGCATCATCAAGAGAGTTCAGAGCTGTCAGATCTAGAGGGATGTGTGGCACTAGATTAAGCCGTCTCGGCGTTTTGCTCATCGTGATTTCAAAAAGCAGGGATTAGCTCCTTCCCATTCATGAATGTCGAAAGAACCCAAAGGTGGGCCCACAATATTGAGAAGTGGCCTCGGTCATCCATCCAAGGGGGACACCTGGTGGCCAGTTGATCCATCTCGGCTTTTCATCCATCGCGACCCCAAACCGCAAGGAGTAGCTCCGTTATTTTCCCGATGCGCGAGGTGCCGGAATTGTCTAGGGCCCGGGCCCATGGCATCGTCGAGAGAGTTCAGAGCCATCAGATCTAGAGGGATGCATGGCACCAGATTAAGTCATCTCGGCATTTCACTCATCGTGATTTCAAAAAGCAGGGATTAGCTCCTTCCCATTTGTGAACTCCGAAAGCACCCAAAGGTGGGTGCACAATATCGAGAAGTGGCCTCGGCTGTCCATCCAAGGTGGACACCTTGCGCCAATTGAGCCATCTCAGCGTTTCATCCATCACGACCCCAAACCGCAAGGAGAAGCTCCATCATTTTCCCGATGCGTGAGGTGCCGAGAGTGTCTAGGGCCCGGGCCCACGACATCGTTAGGAGAGTTCAGAGCTGTCAGATCTAGAGGGATGTGTGGCACTAGATTAAACCGTCTCGGCATTTCTCTCATCACGATTTCAAAAACAGGGATTAACTCCTTCCCATTCGCGAACGCCGAAAGCGCCTTGGGAATAAGCATGTGGTCACAGCCCGTGGTCACTTGGGGAAAGAAAGGAGTTGTGTAAAGAAGGCCAAAGGTGCTGAGTTTAGTTACAGAGGGGATCATCGCGATCTCCAGACGCCATCAAATCTGATCTCAATACTGTTTCTCGCTCAGAGTAAATGAAGGCAAGGAGGGGTAGTTGAAACCTCTCCTCAGTCATTAAGTGCAAAGTATGGAGGGACTGGTGAGCGGTCTTCTCAAGAGGGCCCTCTGTACCCATTTTTCTAGAGAAGCCATGCCAAGTTCTCAACTAGCCGGAGGAAGTCTGCACACGCTAGCTCGACACTTAATGGCTTAGCTACTCCCCTTGTAGGAGCCATGCCCAGTTAAGGTGGCGTCTGACAGGGATTATCTGTCCGAATTCGGCTGAAGGGACACCATGCCTTTGATGGCTGAACATGCCTCCGTTAGGTGAATTTTCCTGAGTATATAGACTCAGTTGTTGTATTTTTTAATGGATCAATGGTTGAGCAAAGCTCCCGATTGTAAAGTTTTGATGAAGCGCTAGTCGCTCTGGTTTATGTATATGGCATTTGAGATTTCTTACTTTATCGATGTCAGCTTCTTCCCACCTCTTTGTTTACTGTGTTAGAACAACTCAGAATTGGAGGATCCAGTCGAGTTGTAGCTGTTATAGGATGATGTAGGTTGGATCACTGTAACAATTACCTTGTTTCTAATCGATTCTTGTGACTTTCTTATCACTGAACGACTTGGAATTAAAGGATTCAGTCAGGTCACTCCTCAGCTTCTTGAATATCTAGACCAAGAAGATTTTGGTTTTTGAGTTTTTCATCCTCAAGCTTTCGAAGGCCTGTTGCCTGAGGCAGTCTTGCTCACCCTTCTCTCAAGTCTTCCATCTACCACCCTTTAATCCATTTACTGATGGAAGTTGGATCAAGACCTCCCTTGTTTTCTACATGCCAGGCCCAGTTTCCTGAGTTAAATCTATATCATCTTGAGCCTTTTATCCATTTGATCACCCCATTCATTACACCGTGACATAAAAACTGATGGGCATTGGGCTCTACTCTTGCAAGCAATCCAGGGGTGTCTTCTGACGCTAACACAAAGGATTTGAGAGATAATTAGAGAATGGATCTACCCCCTAAAGTGATCCTCACTCTATAAAATTATTTTGAATGGAATCCTAATGTTCTCCTTGTCCTAAAAAGAAAAGGTCTTTATTAAATTACCATGGGAACCAAAAGAAAGCCTAATTCCACCAATGAGAAAGTTTAGTTTCTTAACAGACAGGATATGGAATTCAATTTTATATGCTTTTCAATATCTATGGAACTATTCTTCCATGTATAATATACTTCCACACCAGACAAAGTATGGACCACATTGGAGGTTCTATTCAAGAAGTATAACTATCTTGAAGATTGCATACCAAAGAATGCTAAGAAAATGATGGAGAGAATCCACCAAAATATCTAGGTATGGGCCATGCTCTATTTACTATTTCTTCCTCACCTAGTGCACAGAGGATGCACTTATGAAATCTGCAGAGTCAGACAAAGACATGTTGCGGCACAGGAATGAAGTCAACAACTCAAGAGGAAGACCTCAAGGTTACCGAATACCTTGGAGGCAAGGCTGTGTGGGAGAAGACACAGTTGCAGACAGAATCTCTGAGGAGTTCTGTAGAGATTTGCTAGGTGGGCATTGAGTGTGTGTACAGTGGTGCACAGAGGAAGGAACTCTACTAGGAGTTCGAAGAAAATAGAATCACTGAGGATTCTGTGAAGCTCTACCAGGAGGGCATCAAGCAAGTGCATAGGTGCACAGGGGAAGAAGACAGAACCATTGAGTGTTCTTTGGAAGAGAAGGAACTCTGCCAGGAGGGCATCGAGTCAGTGTGTAGGTAGGCACAAGAAGAAGAGAAATCTTTGAGTTCTGGAGTTGGAGGAAGTATCCATTGAAGGATCTTCACTGGGTTGCTGAACACCTAGAAAGAATCAGCAAGAGGTTGCGGGAGTGAAGGATAGACAGAAGAGCATCCAAGTATTCTCCATCTGTGGGAGAAGGAAGAAGGAAAAAATCCCTCAATGGGTCTGAGTGTTTGAAGAAGCTCAGGAGGAGTTAGCATTGTATAGGTGCAGCGAGGCTCAAGGTAAAAGGAGCTCAAAAAGAGAGAAAAGAAGCAAAGGTCAAGGCCTTTGAGGAGTTGAAGTTTTCTCCCAAGTCTCGGAAGAAAGTGGGCAGAAGCTCAGGAGGAGCACAACGATCGTTGGATTGGCGGGGAAAAGAGATCGGGACCATTGATTTCCATGTCCAGTAGGATCTCAGGAGGAGACTGTCAGTCGTCGGATCTCACTCAGAAATCCCATCAGCCGTCAGATCGGATAGAAGCTGTACGAGGATTAGCCATTGGGATATCGAGATTCTCGAGGGC
Organism: Picea mariana; assembly: GCA_032191745.1. NCBI lineage: Eukaryota > Viridiplantae > Streptophyta > Pinopsida > Pinales > Pinaceae > Picea > Picea mariana. The sequence goes on along the minus strand of JASDQU010371840.1, from coordinate 17,193 downwards.
AAGAGAATTGAGACATCGCAAGTCTCGAAACATCAGAGTGATCTGAACCGTCCGTTAGCAGAGACACGTGGTAGAGATCGAGCGCCATCGGTACTAAGGTGCATCGGGAAATCGACATTCCCATGGAAAAGAGATCAGGGAAATCCAGGTTGAAAACCCCAGCATAATCTGAGACGTCCATTCAAAGGGACAGGTGTCAGAGATCCGAAGAGAGTCGGCATAGCAGTCATCAAGAAATCGAAGTTCCCGAGGACAAGGAAATGGGACATCAGAAGACTCAAAATCCCGGAGAGATCGGAATCATCCATCTGGAAGGATGCGTGGTGGCGATCAACATCATCTGGAAAAGTCCCGACAAGGAGGCCATCCATCAGTGTTTAGTTCATCGGGATATCGGGGATCCTGGTGACAAGTTGTTTGTGCACTTTGGAATTGTGAAATGCGAAACCCCGATTAGTGGGGGACAGCTATCAGCACATCAGGGCTGAGGACAGTGCCATAGTGGAAGCTAGCTGTCAGTGTAGCGGAGAGTCAGGATTTGAGGAGTCGAGAATCTCGTGGGCATATGTATTTTGACATCGCAAACCCCAAAACCCCGATGAGAGGTCAGATATGGATGAGGTCATATAGGAGGTGGTCGTATGGACTAGGGCCTAGCCAAGAGGGCTAGAGCACAAAGGGCGCATCGGGTTTTTGAGGTTTGAAATCCCGACAGGAAGTTAAGGCTGCGGTCTTATGAATTATGGTCATATGGGCCAAGAACCTAGAAGAAAGGCTAGCACATGAAAGGGGTGCATCGGTGATCGGGGAATCAAGAGGACAGTGACTCTCGACATCTGGAAGTGCGAAACCCTGAACCCCGATATTGAGTCGGGGAAAAGCCACGGTAAAGTGCAGAAGACCATGTGAGGGAAAGAACGGACCTGTGGATCATATTTTAGCAGAGGATTCTACCATTTGGAGTCCAAGGAGCCAATTTGGCTCGTATGAGAATTTGATCGATCCTTAAGACCAGGAGGTCAGGCGCAAAGACCCTGTGGGGTATGTAGGAGCATCATCATCGCGCCATCAAGTGGTATTAGAGCTTGAATCTTGCTTGTATATTTCAGGCAGGAAGAGGCAGGAAGAGGAAGAAAACACTCTGATACACATCAGATGGTATCAGAGTGGGATTCTGTTTGTATACTGCAGATGGGGGAGGCAAGGAGAAGACAGAGCGTTGGAGGGATCTGTGACGATTGTTTGCAGGTAGGAAGTAGTCGAGAAGACAATCAGGGAGACTGTAGGAGGATGAAGCTGGTAGAACTCTTAGTGCGGAGTGACAGCATCAGATCTGTCAGGGAGGCAGATAGATGCAGCAAGACGGCTATTGAAGGCCGTAGGAGGAAGAGCCAAGTATATAAGCTTGCTGAATTAAGGGAAAATATAGAAAATCTTGCATCGAGGATGCGGCGGGATAAGGAGTCGAGATGGGTGTATGAATGACCCATAAAAGAAGCCAAAAACAAAATGGCCAGTCAGGGAGTTGATGGTTAGGAGACAGTGGAGGTTGTTAACAAGATGGTTGAGGCATGTAAACCTGAGACTGGGAGAGGTCTCGATGATGAAGAGGATGAATTGGGATCAGATGAGGATCTCAAGGACTGCCAGGAGGGCAGAGAGGAAATTCCAGTTTTCCAGGTGGGAAACGAGTTGAGATCAGCTGAGGATCTCATGGACTATCAGGAGGACAGCGAGGGAATTTCACATTGCCAGCTGAGCAATGAAAGGAGATCGTTGCGGGATCTCGAAGACTTCTAGGAGGGCATCGGAATTCTTAAACTACCAGGTGGGTAGAGATGAAAGTTTGAGACTATCTGGAAGTCTCATGGACTTAGAGGAGAGTTCAATTCAGCAAGGAGTGCTGATGAAGATGGGATCGGTTGATCTCATAGTTTTCCAGGAGGGCAGCAGAAGCATCCCATATTGCTAGGTGGGCAGGGATGAGCAGAGGATATTATCTATGGGTCTCATAAACTCAGAAGTGAGTTGGAATCAGCCAGGGGAGCTGACAGAGTAGGTAAGCTCAGAACCAAATTTTGATCAGCAGATGCAGCTGACAGAGGTGAAAGATCAGGATGATCTTCTAATTATTGGGGGAATTGGGATATTCCTACCATGTGCCCAGAAGGAGGCAGAAATTTGTGTTGTAGATGGTGCAACAACAGAACAGTCACAACTGACGATGAATGTCAGGGAGGAATTGGAGCAGGTGGTTGAAACTGCCCAAGCATAAGAAGGAGTAGACGAAGGAGAAAATGAGCATTCAGAGGAATGTATCAACGCTTTCATCCAGGAAGCTGAAAGAGCTGTAGCATTGGAGCTGATAGCAAAAGAAGCAGAAGAGAATGAGCGTTATGAGGAATGGCTCAATAATTTCAGCCAAGGAGCTAAAAAGCAAGAAGCTGTAGCACTGAAGCTAGCAGCAAAGGAAGCCGAGGAGCGAGCAGGCAGATTTATCACTCCATGGGAGATGGAGCTAGAGATGCTGGAGGATTGGCTGAACAATCCAGAGCCAGCAAGAGAACTGACAGAAGTTGAGCTGTCAGAAAAGGTGACTAAACAACAAGTCATTTAAAGGGAGACTGCAGAGCTAAAGTTTGCAGTAGAGTGGCGACTAGAGGCCACAGATGAAGACGAAGAGGAAGGCATGGGAGATCCTGAGAATCTGCCCATGTGCCAAAAATTTTTGCAGCTGAGG
>JASDQU010371839.1:83921-99334 GCA_032191745.1 Picea mariana | reverse complement strand
TATATCTAGTGAAAGACACCACTCAAGCTAAGCAAGAAGGAATGAGCCAATTAGAGATTTGATTCTAGACTGGTCCTTTCTGCAAAAACGACCCGAAAGGTCTAGTCTTGAAACATGTGTCTCAAGTGTCGTCCTGCTGGCCATACGCCCACAATAAATTTGAAGAAAATGTCTTGACGAAAAATGATCAGGATTGGGATGAGGTTGTGGAAAGGATGGTCGACCCCAAAATGACCAGGTTTAGAGCCATGATCCTGGATGAACAAGAAGTAATCCTAGAATAATCAGGTCAAGAGGCCCTTAGAGCCAGAGAATAAATGTTAGCAGTCGACGCAGCAGAAAACCCCTTGGTAACCTCAGTGCAAGATAGAAGTTCCTCTAAATCTCAGGACGTGCAGGAGAGGGGGTTACTCATGTTTGAACATGTGCAATGGATAATTAATCAGCTGCAAAATGACCCGGACATCCTAAATATGCCCAATCTCCCTGTCGACAACCCAGATCAGAGCTAGATGAGACCAAGGGGCCCTCAATTCATAGATCTTGATGAAATTACTGGGTTAGATGACCTTGAATTCACAACACCACTGGTCGAATCGCCAATAGGTGTTTCATCTCAGCCAGGGACCATTGAAGCATCAGGGAAGGATATTGTGTCAAATCCCTTAAGTGAGCTGATAAATATCAATGATGATGATGAGAGCCCAGAAGTGTCCCGTGTGACCCCTGTACATATCAAAGAAGAAAAGGGACCAGAAAAGACATCTTCCTGTGTTCCTGATACTCAAACTTAGGGGCATCCACATCATGAACCAGAAATTGAAAGTTCCTTAGATAATATGAAGGGTGAGCCAAGGTCGGATGAGCCAAAGGAAGGATCCCCACAACAGGAAATCAGTGTCTCAACGGCCGATGAACAATTAAGTATCGATTCTATCCCTGGTGCCTCTATTTCAATTGGTACTCAAACCCCCAATGATCTACAGAGAGAATTTAGGCCTTCGGAGCACAACGAGGAATTTCAAGAACCCAATACTAAAGAAGTATACACCATCAGGAGTCTGGGAAACATGCTCACATTGGGTGAACAACCAATTCCCAAACCCATGGATGAATTTTCTGACATACATATCATAGCTTAAGATCAAAAAAGGAAGGCTATCGTCCAGAGGACCACCAAGAAGAGGAGGATCACTTTAGATTGCTACATCCTCATCACTACAGAGGAACACCTGATCAATACAGAACATGTTAAGATGTCTAAAATCATCAGCGCAGGGAGGGAAATCACAGATGCCACTCTGGATAGAGCTAAAAGAGATGAGGAGGAGTTGGTTGCTTCCCTGAAGTAATTGGAACATTTTTTCCACTTGGTGAAATACTATCAGGACACCACACAGGTCGTGGTGTTTCTAAGGAGTGAGTTTCAGGAGGCCTATAGAAAATTCACATGTGAGTGTCACCTATTCATCGCAAGGATAGCCGAGCTCTAGGAAGACACCTTCATGGAACTTGTGACATCAAAAGACATGGAGCGGTGGTACGATAAAGTGTAGCAATCCCTAAAAAGAGTCAACTACATTGGTACAGCCTAACAGGGTCGAGACACAGAAGAACATGACATTTGGTTGTTGAACAAAAGCAGTCTTGATCGCATAAGGAAATCAACCGAGTATTGGGAAAAAATGACTCAGGAACCTCATCGATAAATCCAATAGAAATGGGCCAGGTGCGAGAAAAACTGGGTCAAGATCAATCGGGTGATGAAATATATTGGACTCCCCAAATTTGGCACACCCGATGACTTTGTCGACTTGCACGACATAGTTAAGTCGCACACCAAGAAAGACTCATTATGGACCAAGGAAATATCTAAGGTGAAAGATATGGCACTAGGTCAGGTGAGACAGTTCACAGAGCACCCAATCAAAGCTCGGGTTATGTTGCAACAATTAAGTGCCAGTCTAGTCAAGTATCGATCACATGGGGTAGAGATAAGAGATATTTATGCGGCTCCAATGGAACAACATAGATTCCCATATGCCAACACCTACGAGGAGTTGTTCATCAAGTGGTCGAAGTATGAGAAGAGTCACCCTCTTAAGCGATATCTTGAGATGACTCGTAGAAGACTCAAAGGAGAGAACGCCATGTGGTGAATTTTGTTTTTCTTATCTTCACTTTAGCTGTTATTTTTAGTTAATTTTATGTTATAAATAAGAGCATCGATCGATTAGTTAAGGGTCAATGGTTGTTGCAAGAAAATCTCATTTTTTGGTTTTGTTAAGAATTATTTTGGAGTTGCCTTTAATTGAGAAGTCCTTCTGGACCAGAGACAAGTTTATGTTTTCATAAAATGCGTGTATGATTGGATGTGGAGAAGAACTATTTCCTATTCTGTCTCATGAATGAATGCAGTATTGAGTAAGAGCTATTAAATCTATTGATAAGTTATCTGATGCAATGTTTTACAGTTCTTTCTTTAATGATGAAAATGAATTGTTGTGTTATTATGTGATTGATGATTAGAGTTGAGTGAATTATTTTTATTACCGTTGTTTATCACATGCATGTTTTATTCTGATAATTTGTATCTCAATCAGTAATTGGAATATTCACATGGTTAATGTATTAGTACTAGGCCTGTGGTATACGATCATTGTCTGCATGGTAGGGTGTAAGGTTTATCCCAATCCCAACCTCTTCTCCAATAGTTAAAGTTTGTTCCCATTTGTTGCCTAGTTGGTTTATACTGGCTTTCAATCTTATATCAGTCCCACCTAAGAGAAAATACAAAAAGAGAATGTTTGAACTGAAGGAGAAGCCTTCACAAGAAAATGTAAATCTCATCGATTAATTGGTTGGATCGCAAGATCTGCAGAACCATTCCACTATTAAATGCTGCAGAGTCTAATTGGGCCTCGGTGGTGGGTTTGGTTCCTACTTTTGAATTAAATGGATTTAGGTGCCATCAACACACACATGTAGGAAATACAAGAGGTTTCACCCAATTGGACACCCTTGTAACCCATGTTGGTACCCATTCAAGTATTACCACATCAGACAACACATGTATACAAAGTTTCAATTCCACATACCCTCGAGTATATCGAAATTATTTTAAGATTCCTAAAACCAACCTTAGATAAGTCAATTGACCATCTAAATACTATAGTGGTTGTCAGTTAAATTATATGCTTTTAATTTCCCTATATTTTAATTTCATCCTGGGGCTCGTAATCTTTCGATATGCATGCACAATATGTGCATGATTAGAGCTTAACTAGTCCTATCTAATTGCAAACCAAAGAAAGCAATATCACTAAACTAAACTTATGATTTCAAAAACCAATTCCTTGACACATCCCCAACAACGGCACCAAAATGTTAGGTATTTTAGTGGTTTTCTATATTCTAAAACATTTTCTACAATCCGAGGTAATTAAACTTATGAGGTGTCTGCATTATGTGTGCAAAATTAGCTCTAGAATAACAAGATTCATGTGCAAAGTAATCTTTGTAAACCTAAAACAGAGTATTTCAGATTTCACTCAGAGAACTAAAAGTGTTTCTTGCTACTAAAGGGACTAATTTTAACCTTCGGTGGTAGTGCCTCTAGTATTGGCTCAAACACTCGATGTAGGAATATACTCGTACTATGTCTCCATTAAATAGTGTAGAGTCAAAATGAGTCACTTTCAAGTTATTATCTATTCTTTGATTTCAAACTTAAAGAAAACAAAATGTTGTAAATAAATTCTTGATCTGTATTTTATGGTCAGAATGAAATGAATACACATTATTATCAAAAGATGCTTAACATAGAATAACAGATATACAGTAAAACTGGTTTCTATTCAATAAGGAAATAAGCTAAAACTACAAAATATAGTGGAAAACAAGCTTGCTAGAATGGTGGTGTCTTATCTTTGAGAATATATGTGATGGTTGTGCTCATTCGCCAGAAGATGATTACAATGAGGCTCTCAAGTCCTTTTTACAATAAATAGGAATGTCAAAAACCCTAGACATCCAAAAACCTAACCTTGGATGCATGTTGTATGCAGTCGGGGTTGATCTCTGTTGGTGTCATTTGTTCTGCTATCTCTGAGGTGTCCAATAATGGTGGGAAATAAGGTCAAAGGAGATCCATGTTGAACACTGGGTGTAGGCCAAGGAAAGGAGGAATGTTGAGCTCAAAATAATTATCACCCACAGCCTTGGTGATGGTGTACGGACCATAACGGAGTGGGTGAAGCTTCCGATGGGGTTTGATAAGGTTTTATTTCTGCAAATGCAACCAAACTTTGTCGCCCACCTGAAACTTATGTAGCACCCGGTGTTGATCATGGTGTTGCATGTACTTGTCATTGGAATTTTGGAGGATAACCTAAACATGTTGATGGATGTGTTGGATCCACTCAATGAACTGGGTGGCTTTGTCAGCTTCAGTTGGAGCAGAAAATGATTCATTCGAGGTGACCACAAGGGGTAGTGCAACATATATGGGACCCAATGGTTGGAATCCCAACCCCACATGAAAGGGGTTGTGGCCAGTTGAGCTATGCCAGGCTCGGTTGTAGCTATGATGGACATAGGGAAGACTCTCATCCCATGTGTGAGGGTGCTTGTAATTATACATGCAAAGGATATGCACGATCATTCGATTTACGACCTTGGTTTGGCCATCTATCTGGGGGTGGAAGGTTGTGGATTTGTTGAGCTTGGTGTACAGCAGTGACCAGAGGCTCGACTAGAATGTGCTGAGAAATTGACTATCTCGATCTGATACAATGGTTCGTGGGATTCCAAAATGTACCCAGACTCATTCAAAGAAGATCTTGGTGGTGGTCGTTGCTGTGAGGCTCTTTTTGTAGGCAACCAGAATTGCCATCTTAGAAAAGTGATAAAAAACCACAAAAACATAGTCATTTCCCCGCTTGGTGGATGGTAGGCCTGACACGTAGTCCATGGAGATGGATTCCCATGGTCTGTCAAGAGTAGGCACAGGGTTGTACAGGCCCTATTTCTTAGTGGTCATTTTGGCAATAGCGCAGGTAGTGTAGGACTTGATATACCTGTTGAACTCATGTCAAAATTTCATCCAGTAGAAATGTTTCTGCAGCATTTCCACTGTCTTTTTGATGTTGAAGTGTCCTTCCACCCGATTGTAGTGGGTTTCCTAGATCAACTTCGCTCGCTCTCTTGATGGAACGTAGATATGGCCCAGATGGCACAACATCCCATCCTGAAGATGGAAATTAGCGACAACTGTGTTTGCGCCCAACATATGGTAGGTGGTGGAGAAGTCTAGGTCTATCTCATAGAGTTGGGGCCATCTAAAGGTCTCATGTCCACAAGACTCTAGCACTGTGGTGAGTGTCTCGAATAGCTATATGTTGAGGCAATCAGCGACGTGGTTGGTTAATCATGTTTTATACTTGATGTTGAGGTGGAATTGTTGCAAGTATGTGGACCACTTATGATGGCAGTTATTCTTCAATTTGCCTTGTGTCTATATGAACTACATTGTCTTATGATTAGTTTGGATGATTGTCTTCTTCCCAAGAATGTAATGTCTCCATTAGAGACAAGCTTGCACAATGGAGTACATTTATTTTTTGTAAGTAGGGTACTTACAGACAACATCTAATAGTGTCTCACTATGATAAGCCACGTGGTGGCCATGCTGAGTGAGAACAGCGCCCACAGCATAGTCTAAAGCATTTGTCTCGATCTCAAACGGTTGTTGCAGGTCCGGTAGTGAAATTATTGAGGTTGATCACAAGTGTTGCTTCAAATCATAAAAATCTTAATATTGGGACCGACCCCACACAAATTTCTCCTTACCACCACCCCTGGTTACTTGGATGAGGGCCCATGCAATATGGGAGAATCCCAACATGAACCTGCAGTAGAAATTGGCAAGGCCCGAGAAGCTCTGAATCTCAATGAGTGTGGTTTGGGATGGCCAGTCACAAATGACTTGGATCTTGGCAAGATCCACATGTACACCATGTTGATCAATGATGTATCCCAGGTAATGGACCCTGACCATGCCCAAGGAACATTTTTCCAAGTTGGCGTATAGCTTGTGTTGTCGTTGGGTGTGCAGAACCTGTTTAATATGTTGCAAGTGTTCTGCCCAAGTCTTGTTGTAAATGAGAATGTCATCCAGATACACAGATAAAAAAATATTGGTGAATGGTCACAGGATATCGTCCATCATCCCCATGAAAGTGGCTAGAAAATTTTTCAAGCCAAAGGGCATGACCAGCCATTTGAAAATACCTTCCTTTGAATTGAAGGTGGTCTTCCATACATATGTTTGTTCTATTGGGACCTGGTGGTAGCTAGACTTCAAATCAATCATACTGAAGTATTTTTTCCCTATGATATGATCAAGGAGGTCGTCGATTCAGGGAATCAGGTATTAGTTTCTGACTGTGATTTTATTCATGGCCTAGTAATCAATGCAGAGTTGACATGTTCCATATCTCTTCTGTACCAATAGGATTGGGCTCCAGCAAGGTGATGAGATGGGATGGATGTTCCCCTTGTGGAGTAGTTCTTGGATCTGCCACTTTATCTCCTCATTCTCTAACAGAGAGCGATGGTAGACTACCCATTAGGCAACTCAGCGTCAGTGGTCAGATCGATGGGGTGCTTGACCTAACAATGCAGAGGTACCCCAGTAGGTGAAGAGAATATATTCAAGTATTCTTCCATGACCTTATCCACTTGCTTCTTCTGTGTGAAGAGGTCGGCCACGAAGACCTTGGATGTGGCTACGATATTTATCTCATTATGAGAGTGAATCACAAAGAAGAAAAACATCCCCATCTAAGAGATGGCCTTCCTTCATTGCTTGGAAGAGATTAAGGAAATAGTACTAGGTGGGACTACCTCTAGTATCCTGTACAATTTCTTGTTCAAAGTAATAATAACACTGTGATGCCTAGACTCGTATACAGCATGGTGTTTCCATAAATATGGTTGGCCCAAAAGAACATTAAAAACTTCGAGAGGGTAAAAATCACACAATATCTCGTCTTTGAAAGGATTGATGTCGTATGACAGGCGGCATTGTTGGTTGATGCAGATGTCGCTTCCTTGGCGGAGCCATATGATGGCGTAGGGTTGCAAGTGCGTCGTTATCGATAGGGGGATTCGCTTGATAACCTATGTTGAGATGAGGTTCTTCTTGCTACCACTGTCAAAGATGAAGTGCAGTGGGGTACCCTTCAACAACATGTGTGAATAAAAAAGGTGCTCGCCTTCCTCTGGCTCGTCTGGTAAACCGAGATGTAGCTTGGTGGTAGCAACGGTAGCACTGGGTTCTTCATCAATGATCCATCTCCCCCTTTCTGGTTCTGACTCAAAGTCAGAACCTACATATGATTCAGAGACTTTCACCTCAGCCACGAGTGACTTCTTTGAGCGGCAATCAGTAGTGTTATTCTAGGGGCTCATATGGAAGTCACACCACTTCTCGGTATATTTCATTGTCTTTCCAGTGTCCTTCTTTTCTTATGGCCTGGACTAGTTTTCCATAGGTGGTCCTTCTTTACTCTGTCCTTTGTTCTACGTGTTGGGGCTTCCATTTCCTAGATTTTTTTGTGAGGGGTTCCCAGGCCCAAATTGTCGTGTCTTTTGTTTGAGCTTCTGCTCGATTTTGACGGCATAACAGTAGGCCGTGCCCAAGGATGAGATGTCCAAAAAATCCATTTCGGCCTGGATGTATATATGCATACCACCGCGATACTTGAGCACCAAATGTTGCTCAAAATATTTGATACCCAGCTTGGTGCGCAAGGTATGGAAGATATTTGTGAACTTGGGCACTACTTGGTCTCTTTCCTGCTGCAGTGTGGTCCATTTTATATGCAGACCGTCATAACTTCCAACATGGTAGTATTGTTCCTTAATAACATCCTTGAAGGACTCCCAAGTGACCGTGACTATAAATAATGAGGGTTCCTCTGTTTCCTTCTGCCCACTAAAATTTTCCCACCAATATCTGACATGGGGAACGGCTTTGAGGAGCGCAAAAATAATATTTTCTCTATTCGAGAAGCTATGGACAATGAAATACCCTTCTAGTAGATTCAACCATTTTTCTATAGCATCTACGTTTATCTAGCCTTCAAATACAAGAATATTGAAGTTGATTTGTACCTTGAATGGGGTGGCGCCTCCATTTGAGGAAGATGTGTCGCCTGTTGGTAGTTGTCGAAGGATTTGTGCAAAACTATCCATCATCTCGTTACTTTTTTGCATGAGGGATTCCTCGAGCAACATTTTGAATGGATCTCCTATCCTGTCATCTTTATTTTCTCCCACCATGAGAGGTTGCTTGGGATTGCGAGAGATTTTATCCTCAAGAGAAACAAGTTCGAGACCCAATTCTTTACACCCTGACCTCGTTGGGGACATGCACTAAGAATGACAAGGAGCAGACCGCTCTGATACCATTGATCCGGATTTTATGAGAAGAATGAAATGAATACAGATTATTATCAAAATATGACTAACACAGAATAATAGATATATAGTAAAACCGGTTTCTATTCAATAAGTAAATAAGCTAAAATTGTAAAATGCAGTGGAAAACAAGCTTGCTAGAATGGTAGCAGCTTATCTCTGAGAAGAGATGTGAAGGTTGTGTTCATTCACCAGAAGATGATTACAATGAATATCTGAAGGCCTTTTTACAATAAATAGGAATGTCAAAAACCCAACCCTAGGAGATGAAGCACCAAAAGTCATGTGGGCCTCGTTTGGGTAAGTTAGTACATCAACTTCTCGGGGTCGTAACTTTTGCATACGATATTTTTTTTAGGCACACGATAGCCTGTTGGAAAGGCCTATCCATGGACTACACATTTTTCTTGTGGAGAGACGAACACATGTTGAATGTGGCGAGCCCTAAAAATGTTGTTTAGGGCCTCAAAACGACCCTGGAAGTCAAGGACCTGAAAACTAGGAAAAAACTATCGAACTGGAAAACTGCCAAAATGAGCCAGTTGGAATAGGTGGGAGGCCATCAACATCCATCTGGATCAATGCTTGTTCAAAAGAAATTAAACTAAACTATCACACTCCTTAACTAATCTACTTTACTTCTTAATGGATAACACTTCAGAAATTAATCACTAAATAGATATGTTTTAATTCTAATGAATAACACTCAGAAATGTCATATTTACAAATTTCCTGCAATAACAGCCATCTACAAAAATTTATGTGGGTTTCAATTTTCCTATAGGTGTCAACAAATATAGGCATTCTTATAGGAAATTACAGAGCATTGATTATGTTGCAGAAATTTACAAAAATGAACATAGATAATAAATAATAATGAATGTAATGAAAACTTAATCAAATACAAAGATAACACACACTAGGGGGGCCTCCTGGGACGTGATGTTTAGAAAATATCAAAAGAACTAAAACACCTTTAACACCATGAATGAGAAAATGCCTTCATATATTATCAATGATAAAAGTACAGATTACCAAGTTCTCCAAATGATCATAACAACACTTAATTCTGCTAGCTAATCCCCATACCATCACTTATGCCTTATGTTTATACAGAGAGATGATTGGGACCAATTACAATAGATCCCTCAATCAAAATTTAACAAATTTAATCAAATTCAGATTTTATAACAAGTCACTATAGGAAATCTGGGTTTTACATTTTTAGAAAAACAACCATATCTCCCAAATTGTATTCTTTCTGCAAAATTCTCCCTTTCATTACTAAATTTGACTCATTCTACACAAAACCCATATCGCGTAATTTTTAGATTCATCTTCATCACCTCATAAATCACGTCATAATTTCGTTTCTTGGAAACAGATATCATGTTGACCAAAACTTTGACCATGAATTGGAGGATGCCATGTTGGGTGTGGGTATGAAATGAATAGAAAATATCCATATTGGGGGTTCTAGAAATAAATCCCATGATTCCAATTTTCCCCTGGAGGTGCGCACATATGTCAATCATGGAGGTCATTTTTCCTTTTATTACACAAAATTTTGTGTGTAACTGTCATTAGTAAACGTCAAACATAATATTTCTTAATTTATTAAAAATGAAGGAAAATTGACATTAATCAACCACTAAAGTAAAAGGAGATGTATAATGATATCTTACAAGAATATGTGATAATTGGAATGATTAATGAGTGAAAGTAAAAGACAAATGGATCAAAGGATATTGTAGACGATGAAAATGGTGACAAAATAATGACAAATCAGTGACTCAATAGTGGCATTGAGAACAACACTCTTGAATATTACTCTCTAGTACCTGGGTAATCAAGTAGTACAACTAAGGGTGTGATTGAGCCTCCTTAGTTAGAGTCCTACGATATTGGATTGAGTACTACTATTGGACCCCATATGTATATCAAGGAGTTATAACACATGGTAGTCCCTTGTCCTTGGGACCCTCGAAACCCTACTCCTTGTTGCCAGACCTTGAAACTCATAGAAAAGGGGTTGTCTATAAAATTTGTGCATTTAATCTCTAGAAACCCTACTTCCTATTACCAGTCAACAAAATTCTTACATAAATTATAGTATTGAGAAGACTCCTTGTGTCATGTTGATCATCATAGTACTAGTCTCTAGTAAGACGTTTTTGGTGGACCTGTTCACTCCATTACTTGGAAACTATCTCAATAGACCCAAAAGTAGCATTGATCACCATGGTACATCTCTAAAGCAACCTTTTTATTTCAATGTAACATCCCTAGTTTTAATCCTCGCAATTTAAAATTTAATTTTATAAATTCAATTTAGGTTAGTGAACCGATATGTTTGGGTTGAAGAGCCCTTATTAATTAATATGGTTGCAGACCAAACTGTGTATTATTTCACAAGAGAGGGGGATAAAGAGGGGTCCAAGGGGTTAGTGATTTCTATTAATTCATCCATTTTCACATTAATGTTTATCCCCTTTGAATTGCAAAAGATATATTAAAGTGATGTAATAGTGGTAGGTGGGGAAAAGTTAAATCACCAATTTATGATAGCATGGGCTGAGTACAACCACTTTTGGGGAAATGTGAAAGACAATATTGCATGAGAAGAAAAGGAAATCTGAGTGCCTTTTTTAGTTAGTTTTTGCATGTTGATTTTGGGAAGCAGGAGGAGAGTTGGGTGTTTTGAAGAGCACTAGTCATGTTATGTTTGAGAACAACCATGAGAGGGCTGATTTTTGTGCAAAGAGAAAGGATACATGTCTGTATTTGATATTTTTTGTTGAGGAAATGGCTCAATAGTCTTGAGAAGGTTGTCGTGAGAAATCCTAAAGAAGTTGAGAGTTCCTACAATCCCTAGATATGACATTTCCTAGCTAGCCATTCACTAGAGCCCTGGAGGGAAGTGGGAAGGCGTGGGGGGCAGAGATGGGGGATCTCATTCATTGGGTTGTGTAGGTTGTGGGGAAATGGAGAGTTGGTGGATTGGAATTTTTGTTGGAGTAGAATGGGGTTTTGGGTTTCTAAACATGGAGAGTGGACATCCAAGAGGGATAGAGCTCCTTTTGGACTCATAACCCTAGCTGGGGGTGGCTTGTTGTTGCGAGAAAATGAACACCAATCCTATGGTTGGAAGGAATGTCCCTTGTACACAACTAGTTGGTTCACCAATTAAAAGATATGTTTTGTTATATTTTGTTATGTTATTTCCACTATGTAAATGTTAATTCAAATGTTGTGTATGTCTGTTAGGTTTGCATGCATTTATGGATTTTATTATTTTGTAGATGCATGTGAAATTTTATGGACCTATTTCCCTTGCTTGATTTTATATTGCATAGGGTGTATTAATCCATTTTTAATAGGAAGAGGTATTTTACAATTGGTATCAAAGCATAAGTTACAACATTGGGCCTGTAGGGTATGCTACAACAAAAAGAGAGATGTTACTATGTTTTGTTTTGGGAATAATTTTGGAATCGGGAAAATTTCCCAAATATTGGGTGTATTTTAGCTAAAAATAAACATGGGTATGTCAAAATTCAGAATTTGTTAAGTGGGTTTTATTCCTAGAGGACAAAACAAACAAATTCATGGTAATCGCATAGGGTGTTTGGGAAAAAATTTGAAGTTCACCTAGTATAAAGGATATGGGGTCGAAATCCCCCTAACTCCAACGATGAAATGTTTGATAGTACTGAGAGGGGGGGTGAATCAATACTGTATAATTTTATTTCCTTTTATTTTGATCTGATTTTAAAACACGGTTAGAATTTATAATCACACTCAGTTATACCATAATTGTACTCATCATAATCATAGATAGTGTTCAACACATTTACACATATAGAAGTGGAAACCCAAATTTTGAAGATCTTACAAATATGTATAAATGAATATCAATTCATGTAAGAAAAATTGTCAATGAGGACACCAATCCTATGTAGGCACCAACCTGCAAATGGATGAGGACACAAATCCTCTGTAGGAACTAGCCTACAAATAGGCACCAACCTACAAATAGATTAGCACACCAATCCTCTACAGGCACCAACCTACAAACAGATACCAACCTGCAAATAAATGAGGACACCAACTCTTCTACAATGTATTCCTTTGTATTCTTACTACTAAACAAATGATCCTTCTGTCATAACAGTTCTCTAGTTTATCAAAATTTCCTACAAATAATATCAAAGATACTTATACAATACAAAGTTCCTTATGTTACCAATTCATATTACTGCAACGTTCATATTCCTCTGTAGTCTTGAGAGCATCGTCTTTCTTCTAGAGACTTGAGAATATATTCTCATAATTTCTTACATCACCATTATTATCTTCTACAAATATTGTATCCCTACAATTATCATATCCTCATAATGTTTAGAACATTTTCTTCACCATAACAAAGTGATCTTCCACAATCTCTGCAAGCCCAAATAGATTATCTCATATCTCACCCCATTTCTCACTTCTCATTCTCATCGTCGTAAGTATATTTATATGGATCAATCAAGCATATTTGGACTCATTTGGCATTGAGTGTGGACCCAATTCATCCTTGGAGCTGACCAGATCATTGATAATGTCATTCAATTGTTTGCACATAGTATAAACTCCCTGGGGCTTATTATCCTTCAATACTAGAGTTATCCCAATGGGTATAGAATCAAGTGTATGGGACCATGGGATTTATTGTGGGGGGATAGACCCTTGACTTGGATCTCGATGCAAAGGGGTACCGCAATAAACATTACACTGACACGCATCTTTCCATTCCATCACATGTATAAATTGCGAGGGGGGGGGGATTAATGTTAACTCGTGTATTGGTTAGGTGCTTGTAATTTTACAAGGATCGTTGATATCCTTTATGTATGAACGGTAATACTGTGATTTTTCCACAATTGAACTCAAACATGAATCATCGTTGATCTATATGCATGATTTAATCCCCACCATCAATGTTGAATTTTTAATGATTACTCAATCACATGTAGTTTATTTTCAATTTAGCATGAACTTGAACCATAAACAATGCAGCAACACAATAGTTGCAGTAACCAATATCATAAGAAGAATAACCATGCACAAGACACAAGAAGTTATCCTAGGAAAACCCTTCTCAAACAAGGGAAAAACCTAGCAATCATTTTCTATAGAGTTAATAGAAGATCACCCTTACACCATAAACCCTAGTGCACACAAGAGGGTGCTCTATGACCAAAAAGGATAGTGCATAAGAAGAAGTGTGAACTAAATTTCATACCTCCACAATATGTTATGAGATAATGAGATATGATCCACAATGGGGATGTATCTCTCTAATAAATACATGACCTAAATCATCAATAGATGTGTCTATTGGCACAATAGGGACGACATGTACAACTCAATAATATAATTAATATTTTACACAATATTAATTATCTTTACATAGTAGGGCCAACTTGTACCCTTCACAATACAAATTAGGGTTTCACAATAATATTACTCTTAGACAATATAGCAAGGGATATCCCACACATCCTCTAGTGCTCTTCCACTAGGGACAAGTCCACATGTGCTCAACCACAAGGGATGTCACCCTCAACATATCAACTCAACTAAATCCATAGGAATATGAACTGGAGAGCCATATCAAGTCAACTCAACTAAGTCCATAGGAGTATGACAGGAGACCATATCAAGTCATCTCAACTCAGTTCATAGGAGCATGAAAATAGACCAACACACATCATCTCAACTCATTCCAGAGGAGCATGACTCATCTATCACACATGCGTTCTCACAGATCATCTCAAATCAGTCCATAGGAGTATGATCTGGATAATATCTCATGAAGCTACAATGATTAACACTCCCTCTCATCTAGGGAGGCATTCTCCACCAAGCCAAGTCTCTCACGGAATTACTTGAACTTCTTCCTATAAATCGATTTGGTGACGACGTCTGCAACATGCTCATTTGTAGAAAGGTATTGCACATGTACTCCTTTCTTCTACACCACATCTCTGATGTAATGTTATTTGATCTCAATGTGTTTCGATTTATCATGAAACACAGGATTATTTGAGAGCTTCACACATCTCTAGTTATCACAATGGATGACAGTGGAATCCATCTCATGTCCAAATAAGTATGCAAGGAGATTGCAAAGCCACACTTCTTTGCAGACTGCCATAGATAATGAAATTTAATATTATTCTACAGTACTCAAATCCATAGAAGTTTGTTTCCTACTACACCAGGAAACCATGGAAAATTCCAAAGTAAAACAACAATCAAAGGTGCTCTTCTGGTCCACCGCACTCCCTGCCAATCTACATCGGAATATCCCTGCAATCTCATGTATACACCGGAGTCATATCTCATTCCATAACCAATTGTTCCTCATAAATATCCCAACACATGCTTCATTTCTATCCAGTGTGTCTCTCTCAACTGACTCATAAACTGACTGAGTACACTCACTGCATATCATATACCAGGTATGTGTTAACCAAATACATCAATGATCCAATTAGTTTTCTATAAATATTTGGATCAATCTCACTTGAATCGGAAGAATTCTAGCTCAGTTTCTTCATATTCATCACCATCGGTGTAGCCATGGGCTTGTAGTCTGTCATCCAAAATTTCTTCAATATCTCCACTATGTATTTTCATTCACTCAGGAAAATTTCATCAGTCCTCTGCCACACTTCTAGTCACAAGAAGTAGTGCATTGTACCAAGGTCCTTCATCTCGAATTCAGAAGCCAATGCACGCATGCATTCAACAATAAGGATTTATGAACCTATGAGGAATAATTCATCAACATATAGGACCAAAATCAGCCATTCGTCACCAACAATTTTGTAGTATAGGTTTGGATCAACAAAACTCTTGCTAAAGTCCAAAATCATCAA
>JASDQU010371839.1:35385-53335 GCA_032191745.1 Picea mariana | reverse complement strand
TGTGAGATGATAAAGATCTATGACGATGATGAGAGCTCAGAAGTGTCTCGTGCGACCCCTCTACATATCGAAGAAGAAAAGGGACCAGAGAAGACATATTCCCATGTTCCCGACACTCAAACTCATGGGAATCCAAATCATGAACCATAAATTGAAAGTGCCTTAGACACTTAGTTGCCCAATGCAACAGACACCCAAGCAGATAGTTCAAAGGGAGAGCCAAGGTCAGACGTGCCAAAGGAAGGAGCCCCGCACCAAGAAATCAGTGTCTCAACGGTCGATGAACAAGTAAGTATCGAGTCTATTCCTAATGCCTCTATTTCAATTGGTACTCAAACCCCCAATGAGCGATATACAGAAGGCGAGCCTTCGGAGCACAACGAGGAAGTTCAAGAACCCAATCTTGAACAAGTATACACCATCAGAAGTCTAGGAAACATGATCACATGGGGGGATCAGCCGATTCCCGAATCTTTGGATGAAGTAGCTGACATACATGTCATATCTTACGATCAAAAAAGGAAGGCTATCATCCAGAGGGCCACCAAGAAGAGGAGGATCACTTTAGATCACTCCATCCTCATCACTACAGAGGAACACATGATCAATACAGAACATGCTAAGACGTCTGAACTCATCGATGCAGGGAGGGAAATCACAGATGCCACCCTGGATACAACTAAAAGAGAATGAAGAGGATTTGGGCATTTCCCTGAAGGAATCGAAACATTTTCTCCAGTTGGTGAAATACTATTAGGACACCACATAGGCCGTGGTGTTTTTAAGGAGCGAGTTTCAGGAGGACTACAACAAATTCACAAATGAGTGGCACCTATTCACCACAAGGATAGCCGAGCTCCAAGAAGACACCCTCATGTCACTTACGATGTGAAAATACATGGCGTGGTGGTACGAGAAAGTGAAACAAGCCATAGAGAGAGTCTACTACATTGGTGCAGTCCAACAGGGCCGAGACACAGAAGAAAATGGCATATGGGTGTTGAACGAAAGCAGTCTTGATCACATAAGGAAATCGGTCAAGTATTGGGAAAAAATGACTTAGAACCTCACTAATAAATCCAAGAGAAATGGGCCAGGTGCAAGAAAAACTGCATCAAGATCAATTGAGTGATGAAAGATATTGGACTCGCCGAGTTTGGCAAACCTTTTCGACTTTGTCAACTTGTGAAACATAGTTGAGTCACACGTAGAGAAAGAATCATTATGGGCCAAGGAAATAGATAAGGTGACAGATATGGCACCAGTTCAGGTGCGACAGTTCACAGAGAACCCAATCAAAGCTCGGGCTATGCTACAATAGTTAAGTTCCAGTCTAGTCAAGTATCAAGCACATGCGGTATAGATAATAGAGATTTATGTGGCCCCGATGGAATAACATAGATTCCCATATGCCAACACCTGTGAGGAGTTGCTCATAAAGTGGGAAAAGTACAAAAAGAGTCACCCTCTTAAGTGATATCTTGATATGACTCATAGAATACTCAGAGGAGAGAAATCCATGTGGTGAATTTGTTTTTTCTTATCTGCACTTTAGCCATTATGTTTAGTTAATTTTATGTTATAAATAAGATCATAGACTGATTAGTTAATGGTGGATCGTTGTTGCAAGAAACTCTCATTTTTTGGTTTTGTTAAGAATTATTTTGGAGTTGCCTTTAATTGAGAAGTCCTTATGGACAAGTTTATGTTTTCAGCAAATGTGTGTATGATTAGATGTGGATAAGAACTATTTCCTATTTTGTCTCATGAATGGATATAGTATCAAGAAAGATCTATTAAATCTATTGATAAGTTATCTGATGCAATGTTTTATAGTTCTTTCTTTAATGATGAAAATGAATCGTTGTTTTATTATGTGATTGATGATTAGAGTTGAGTGAATTATTTTTCTTATGGTTGTTTATCACATGCATGTTTTCTTCTAATAATTTGTATCTTAGTCAGTAATTGGAATATTCACACGGTTAATGTATTAGTACTAGGCATGTGGTAAGATCATTGTCTGCATGCTAGGGTGTAAGGGTTATCCCAAGCCCAACCTCTTCTCCAGTAGTTAAAGTTTTTTCCCATTTGTTGCCTATTTGGTTTATACCGGATTTCAATCGTATATCAATCCCACCTAAGAGAAAATAAAAAAAGAGAACATTTGAACTAAAGGAGAGGCCTTTACGAGAAAATGTAAAGCCCATCGATTAATTGGTCGGATCGCAAGATATGGAGAACCATTCCACTATTAACTGCTACAGAGTCTAATTGGGCCTTGGTGGCGGGTTTGGTTCCTACTATTGAATTAAAGGGATTTAGACCCCATCAACAGAATTGGAGCTAGAAGGAGGGATAAAGAATGAATGGATGAATATATATTCCACATAATATCTCAGACAGCCTATAGATTCAAAACAACCCACATGCATGGCTAGTCATTCCCAAGACATCCCACACACATTGAGTACTCCTGAAATGAGTAACTCACCCCGGCATGAGGAATAAAAATTGTTCCATAATATAACTTATGCTCTTCCTCATGAGGAGTTAAATCAATTTAGAATAATCACAAGAGCATACACCCAACAGATCAATGCGCTTCCCTTAGATCCATTACTTCCTTGAAGAAAACAAATAAGAAGGTCAGTGGTTGAATCCCCAGACCAGGTTTTCATGCACATAGTATAATACCTGATATATTTCTCTCTCACCGAGATAGAACATCCTCTAAATCTAATCTCTGAAACCCCAATTGGTAACTTCTCCTAGCCCGACGGGTTTTTGGAAGAAGAGGAGTTTAATTTAGGTTCTGAAGACATGGAAGATCATAATGAAAATGATGAAGAGAGAAGGAAACCACCTCATAAAAATAAACCTTGGTTGGCCAGATATTCTTTTTCCATCCCTGGATGAGTCCATAACCTTCCCCGACATCCAGAGAAATTACTTCCTGAATTTGACCCTGAAACCTCAGGACTACCCGAAGACCATATCAAAAAATTAATACTAGGTATCAGATTTATGAATGTCCAACATGAATACATAGTATGCAGGTTGTTTCCCTACACTTTCGAGAATTCAGCTTCCACATGGTACTTTAACTTACCTGTAGGATCCATAACTAGTTGGATGAAGTTTCAAAAGGATTTTTTAGATAAATTTGCAGAAGAGACTACTACAGAAGATTTGATGGTTGAGTTGTTCGTCACCACCATGAATTTGAAGGAAAGGGTCAAAGACTTTAATCAAAGATTCACTACCATATTAAACAAGATCCAGTCCAAAGATAAACCTACTCAAGAGTTGCAAATTGAAGTATACACTAATGCTCTCCCAGCTTCCATTTCCATGTTTGTGAAGAGGGCTGCCAAACTAACCCTAGCTGAGAATTTTGAAGAATCCAAAATGATAGAGTTCCAAATGAAAGGATGTAAAGAAGGCCATGTCTCTTTAGTGAATAAATAATTTCAACCTCCTCCTAGGAGAGGACTATTCCTTACTAGACCCCTAGGGAAACAAACAGAACAAGCTCCTGAGAAGGGAAGCGGGGAAATAGAATACCTACAGTATATGGTCAAAAAACTATCAAACGAAATCATAGACATGAAGAGAAGTGCAGGGGAAGGAAACCAAGGCCAAAGGCCCTATAAGCATTTATTTAAAAGTAACCCACCGTTCAAATCCATTGAGTTGTCCCCAGCCAACCTAAACATCGATCTAAGAAATGTGGCATATGACTCTTTCTATACTTATCACCAAGAGAACCACTCTGAAAAACACTTCCCTCAATGGGTACATGCTACGAATTTAATGGCTAACCGATTTATACATGAAGTCTCCCTTACCAAACAATCAAGTAGCCCCAGTATAAATATTTTCAATCACGAAGACGTTGATCCACCGGAAGAAACATCCATGTTGATATGGGATCTTGATTTACCTATGCCTTCCAAAGTCTTGGCTATGAAAACATGAAGTAGAGGTCAACCTGTTCAACCAGTCTTACTACGACCCAAGTTTTAGGAGGAAGATCATCTCTCGATCATTTGAATGCACCTTTTGATCCCTAAAGAAACCCTATAAATATCCATATGTGAGAATCGCCCAAGCTGGATTACAACATAGTTGAATATTTGAAGAAGTTGAAGGATAATATATCAGTTATGGATATGTGTAAAATCCCTCAATAGAAGGAATTCATGTTATAGGCTTTGAAATCAGTAGAGAATCCTACAATGAGCATTAATCAAGAGGGGATTCTAACTCCCACAGACCCAAGGAATAAACCAACTATGAACGCTTGTTTTGAAGACAAGAAGGGAAAACCTTTTGTCCCACCTTTCCTTTTAACATTTGAAGTCTTTAACAAAAACTTCCATAACTATTTAGTTGATTCAGGAGCATCCTCTAATGTTAGGCCATTGTCTATTTGAAAAAAACTAAACGCAGTCCCTCTCAAGAGTGACAAACATGTAATACAACTAGAAAAAACTCAAGTAAAGGTCATGGGAGAACTCAAAGACATAATGATCAGAATAGAGACACATCCTAAATTTGTGCAAGTGATTGACATCATTGTAGTATATATCCCAGAATCTTACAATTTGTTACTAAGCCAATATTGATCCAAAAAGTTAAATGGATACTTTAGTATAGACTAGGCTCACCTTTGGCTACCGTTGAAGGGACACAAAAATATGATCATAATTGATAGGGAAAGGTATTTGAAACATATTGTCACTGACCTAGAAACCCTAAACGAACCCTCATTGACCGATTTCCCTATGCTAGGCAATTATTCCTGTGATTCCTACTTTGGGAAATTCTCCTCTCTCTCATCTGATGTCCCTCTCACTCAGAACTTTGAAATGATTTTTCAAGAGGAGTTGTCGACGACGGTGGAACAAACCCTCTTTTTCCAAGAACCTACATTAGAGATCATAGAACTCACAAGGGGACAAGAGGAGAATAATAAGAAAGGGGAAGCTGATAGATTTTTCCTGCAATTTTGGACCTTATACTTTGATGGATCTAAATCACAAGAAGGGTCAGGAGCAGGGTGTATCCTCATTAATCCGAAAGGAAAAATACATTTCCTGTCATGTAGAATTGAATTCGAATGCACAAATAAAACTACCGATTATGAAGCTCTAGTACAAGGGTTAAATAAATCCATAGACCTAAACATCCAAGAATTGAAGGTGTTCAGAGACTCTGAAATCATTGTCAGGAAGATAAGGAATACTATACATTGCAACTCTATGTGCCTAAAGAATTACAAATAGGAAGTGCACAGACTAATAGAGCATTTTGAAGCTTTCAACATCACAATGATTCCTAGAGAAAAGAACATTCTTGTTGATTCCCTCGCCACCGCTGCTTCAAGACTGTCACCTCTAGAAGATTATGAAGCCTCTCGGTTTACTGTGGAATTTCTCTACAAACCATCAGTGCCCAATAATATTTCTAATTGGAAGGTCTTTGAAGGATATGAACAGATCATAAACTTTTTGACTAACCAAGATAATTTCAAGGACTTGGCTATTGATGATGAAGTATTCCAGGAACAATCGATGGATACCAACCCTCGTATGGATCATCTGATTGACAAATCAAAGTCTCACATGATACCAAAGGGAATAGCTAATTTAGAAAACCTTTTTTACCTAAAAGAAAGATTTAAGGGGTCAAAAAATGCGAAGACCGGTATTTCCTATCCCATGCATGAAACTATAAATCTCGGAACCCTGGAAAACCCCAAAAATGTAAATCTTGGTAAGAAAATATCTAAAGAGGAAAGAAAGGTTTATCTCAAACTTTTCAAACAATATCAGGATGTCTTTGCATGGTCTTACCGAGATTTGAAAACTTACGCTTGTATCATTCAGCACACTATCCCTTTAATCATGAAGTAAAACCCTTCCAACAAAAGCTTTGGAAGTATCACCCTTCCTTGGAGCCTCTCATGTGTCAGGAGTTAAAGAAATTGTTAGATGCCAAAATTATTTTTCAGGTTAGGCACTCTACATGGGTAGCAAATTTGGTTCCTGTAAGGAAAATGTTTGGCGAAATTCGCCTATGCGTAGATTTCAAAAACCTCAACAGAGCTTCAGAAAAGGACAACTACCCAGTCTTGCCAATGAAGAAACTCTTGCACACCATATATGGCTCTGATATTTTCTCTTTACTGGATGGTTTCTCAGGTTATAACCAGGTTCTAGTTTCAGAGGAAGACCGCTTAAAAACTACCTTCCGAACCAAGTGGGGAAATTTTTCTTATAAATGCATGCCCTTTGGGTTAATCAGTGAAAAAGTGACCTTCCATAGGGCCATGGACGTATCATTTAAGGGACTAATCAACAAGTGTGTAGTATCATATTTGGATGATGTAACTGTGTATTCAAAGAACAAATAAGATCACATCCAACTCTTAACCCAGATTTTCGAAAGGTGTAGGAAATATGGCATATCCTTAAACCCTAAGAAAACTATTTTCAGTGTCTAGGAAGGAAAGTTGTTAGGCCACATTATATCTCAGGCAGGCATCTGCATAGACCCAGAAAGGGTTAAGGCTATATCTTGGCTTCCATTACCTCACAACAAAAAAGACATGCAATCATTCTTCAGGAAAATCATCTTTGTGAGCAAATTCACCCCCGATTTCACAGAAACTATCAAATCCCTACAAAAGATGATTTGTAAAGATGTTGAATTTAAGTGGGATGATGAACGAAAGAAGGCATTCAGTGATATTAAGACTGCTATATCTCAATACCCCATGTTGTGAAGTCTCAATTTCAACAAAGATTTTTTCCTTTATAGTTTTGCCTCCAAACAATCGTTAGCTGTAGTATTGACTCAGAAGGATGATGACAACAATGAGGCTCTGGTGTCATTCATGATCATTAACCTCCAAGGATCTGAACTAAAATATCTTGCTATAGATAAACAACCTTATGTGGTTTATAAAGTGGTAAAAAATTTCATATCTTACATCCTCAAGAACCATACCAAATTAATCGTGCCTTGCCCTGCAGTCTAATCCCTATTTACTCAACAGGAGATGGGGGAAAGAAGAGGAAATTGGATGGCAGTATTTCAAGAATTTTATTTAGATATAAAACCTACTAAACTAGTTAAAGGACAAGGGTTATGAAAACTGGCAGCTGAGGCTCAGGACCAAGTGAATGAAGACCCCGGATGGGAGAATGAACTGGCATTATGGTGTGGTGAAGATTCATACATCTCCCCGGGGAAAGAGTCCTGCTATGAGAAACTGACGTATCTCCTATATCATGGGAACTGTCCATAAAACCTCAACCCTAGGGAAAGGAGAGATCTTAGGCTAAAATCCCCATATTATCACCTTATCAATTCGGTACTCTTCCAGGCTAACTACAATGGGGTACTTTTAAGATGCCTGGAACATGAAGATGCAGACAAAGTTCTGAAGGAGATCCATGATGGCCCTGCAGGTGGACATTTTGTGGGAGACACCACCGCTCATAAGATATTGAGAGTTGGCTATTATTGGCCCACTTTGTTCAAGGATGCTCACACATACGCTAGAAACTATAAAACTTGTCAAATAAGCATTGGGAGATTGAAGAGAGCAGCGGTCCCACTCCAACCGGTGACTGTCTCTAGGCCTTTTGAGAAATGGTGATTAGATATCATAGGAGAGATTACACCAAGATCTTCAAAACAGCATAAGTACATACTCACTACCACTGATTACTTCATGAAATGGGCAGAGGCCATCCCTCTAACTCATGTAAATGAGAAGGTGGTAATCCAATTCATAGAACAACAATTAATCACAAGGTTCGGTGTTCCTTCTGTTCTTGTTTTTTATAATGCAGCTTACTTTTATTCCACCTTATTAACATAGTTTTGCCTAGGCAAAGGAATCATAATTAGATACTCTACAAATTATTATCCATGGGGAAACGGAGTGGCAGAATCAACTAATAAGAACCTAGTAAGGATTTTGAAGAAAACGTTTGCAGACAACCAGAGAAATTGGCATAATCTACTCCATAACTCTTTATGGGAAGATAGAGTGACACCCAAGGAAGCTATATGGAATTCCCCATAATTTCTAGTATAAAGATAGGAAGCCATTCTCCCGAATGGAATATATCTTTCATCTCTTCAACTTGCTCAGGAGTCCAGGGTACATCCCTCATCAACCTTATAACAAAGAATTGACACTCTTCTTATGTTAGAAGAAGAAAGAGAGAAATCAAAATCAAAATTTATAGCCCACCAGCAGATATTTAAAAGATGGTTTGATAAGTATAAGGCTAAAGAGAAGAATTTTCAAGTAGGATACTTAGTCCTAAAATGGGACAGAGCAAACGAGCCTAAAGGAAAACATTCTAAGTTTCAGAATATATGGCTCGGACCTTTCCAGGTGGCTGAGAAGATTGGGTTAAGCACGTATCAACTAAAGAATCTGGGGGAAGAATCTAACACTCTCCCAGTAATTGGTCAAGCCCTTAAACAATATTTTCATTAATCAAAACAAAAAAAGGTTTAAATTTGTTTTATTTTTTCATTTTATTTTTATGCATCATTTTATCTTTTGCATTTATACCTTTTTGTTTTGTCTTTGGCGATCATGCTTCCAGGATTTTGAAAGATTGTGTTTAGCAAGACAATGGTTGACCTCAAATCATGCGACATAGTGAACTCTCTTCCTAACTCATCTCTTACATACAAACACAAGAAATGATGGCGAACCTACAGTTGTTTCAAGGGATTTTCCATCTAACTTGTGCAGAGGAACAACTTTGGAGAAATGTGGAAGTGTCTGCTTAGTGGTTTGGTAAGACTTTAAGGGAAAGAAGGAAAGTTGGAAAGGACTACATGCACCTCGGAGATAGAGCTAGTAAGCTTCACCTTAATCACCTCATATTTTTTCAAATAATAGACGTCCTCCTCTCCCGGTCACTCAGGGCATTCTGCCGAAATAAAATTCAACTATATCAAATGAGCGCACAGTAGGAGAGGGTATGTAGATATATTCCTCGGGGCTATGGACACTCATTGGAAGCAGAGAAACACCATAGAAAATGAATGAAGGTAACAAAAGTGCCTAGTGCATGTGAATGCGTTACTAGATTCTTGTCAAAAGAGGGCGTTGGTCAAGGTCACAGGAAAAGAAGGTGGAATAAAGGTTAAAACC
This sequence comes from Picea mariana, assembly GCA_032191745.1. Taxonomy (NCBI): domain Eukaryota; kingdom Viridiplantae; phylum Streptophyta; class Pinopsida; order Pinales; family Pinaceae; genus Picea; species Picea mariana. The sequence goes on along the minus strand of JASDQU010371839.1, from coordinate 44,139 downwards.
CCACAGGCAGATCTAGATGCATCAACCAGGAAAATTCCAAATGAAAAGGTCAAAGAAGCTCTCATGAAAGCCATTTAAGTTCCTAAACATTTTTTGCATCAGCTAAGCCTAAGGAAGGAAGAGATATTATGTTTTCGCCCAGTAAGTCGCCATTTGTTGAGCACTCAACACACCCTAAAAAGACTATGTCAAAATTTAATTTTGGGGTACCACTTGATATTTTCCACTGTATAATTCCACTTCATTGTGAAAAATGTTGTCTTTTCTTATCATATCATATCATCGATATCAACGAAGAAAGAAATGATATCATCGATGGTCGATACCCGATGCTCTTAGCAAAATAGAGAAGACCAAACTGCGATGAACGTTCGGACCATGCTAAAAAAAATTATCTGATTGTTGACTTCCGAAACATTTTGGCGTTGATAGTTTTAAAGACACTAACCCAAAGGAAAATATGCAATAGGTTTATCCTCGATCGCCAGTCCTCGACACCTTTTTCGGCTTCAACAATCCTAGGTTTAGTTTAAGAATGCACCACTCGAGGAAAGTCTCGACCCTGACTAATAGTCACAAGTTAAGTCACCTTTATTCATTGCTAAGTGTCCCAAGCCAGTCTCGCCACGTCAACGCCATATGATGAAATCAATCGACGTCGGGGGGTTTTTCCGCAAAAGGATATGAACGGAAACATCCATAATACATTGTTGATCCCCGTTCCGCCCACTAAGAAAGCGACACGATGGCATGTTTTAGCGCTAGATACGTTTAGATCCGAAGCATTTAAGGGACTAATTAATTCCAAATATCGCATTAGTTTCTAATTCATGCATGAATCAAAAGGATCATTTGAATTTACCAAGAGAACACATCACCCTCTGCACCTCCTCCATCAACCCATGATGCATTAAATTGTAGAGATTCGGCGGTATATTTGTTTGAATTTCACTCATCACACGAATTAATTAGTTGATAGGACCGGTAAGTTCTTCCCCATTTAAATTCTCTTGGGCCATTGTGAACGAGACCATTTTGCATGCAAAGGAGTTTCAGAGCATCCAAAGGAACGAGACGAGCAATTCTAAAGCTTTTGAGACCCCCGTGAGTATCGAACTACAAAGTTTATCAAGTCTTACAGGTATGTAAGAGTCTGGATATTTTGTGTTTTCATGGCATATATGCATTTTTATCCAATGTCACTATGTATGCCAGCCCTAAAGGATTGTTTCAATTGCAAGAACAATACCTCCAAGAAAACCAACCACCAGGCGGTCACCGAGGGTGCCCAAGCTGAAATAACCAAAGGTAGGAGAAGGCTCAATCCCAAGGCCATCAAAACAATTAGAATTTTCTCCAAGGCCAGAACTAGTCATCAGGACATCTACCAAGAAGGTTTTCACTCAACCTTCAGCCTTTGGAGACACAGAGGCAAACACAGGGGGAAAGGCGGTACTCCCACACTAGGGAGAAATATTTAACAAAATCAGCTGGGAAGAATTCTTGGAATGTATCCCACACAGTGACCCTGACATGAGAAAGTTCGACGATGAAGTCTTTCCAAATATCCGACGGTCATACCTACAAATGGTAGTGAGCAGAACCCCGATGTTTCCCTGTATAGAACTGAGTGTGTCGGGGTTTTCCTTCTGGTAGAGGTGTAGAATTATTACAAGATCAGAGACCTAGAAGAGCGACTGAATACCGATTTCGTCGTCAACTTTTATGAGCACCATGCCACTAGTTGGGTGATGCCTTCATGGTGGAGAGAGGATAAAAATTACACCAATCGGACCTCCTGCTGGTACCAAACGGCCAAATTAAGGGAGTTGTATATCTATCTAATGGCTCTCATCTGTCGGTTGTATGGGGAGATATATTGTTCCATGTTTTCAGAGGATTGGATGCCTCTAGATTACACTGTAGCCATTTCTGGGAGAGGTTTTAACTGGGGGGGAATCATTTCAAAGCAGCTAAGCATTTGCATTCAACAGGCTCAGATGTTGAAGGAAGGAGAGACTCCATCCTTCTACATGGATTCTTATTTATAGGACGTCATTTGTGCCAGAAATGTCTTTGTCGGAATGAAATTAAGCTGACACGTCTCAGAACTTCCGGTCCATGTATATTTGAGTGTCTTATGGGAAAACAGGTACAAAAAATTCTACTCCCTCATCTGCGATGAATTCATCACTCGCATTCATTTTATTCTTTTCAGGAAAGAGTGTCCAAGGCTATCGGTTGCAGTAAAAAAGGTGATAGAAAAGGCTAGCCACTGGTATCTGGACGAATGCAATACCTACATTAGGGTATTTGGGGCCACTGGAGCACCTCATCTCCTACCTGTGCATGTTCTTGATTAACTAGTAGTAGGGAAGATATGCTACCAAACTGTTCTACAAGGCTACAACGCTACTCTGGTGAAAGATAAGAAGTGGGCATTTATACCTTATGGATTCCATATAGGTTTCTATCTAGTGAAAGACACCACTCAAGCTAAGTAAGAAGGACTGAGACAATTAGAGTTTTGATTCAAGACTAGTCGTTTCCAAAAAAATGACCCAAAAGGTCTAGTCTTGAAACTTGTGTCTCAAGTGTCATCCTGTTGGCCATATGCCCACGATAAATTTCAAGAAAAGGTCTTGATGGAAAATGATCAGGATTGGGATGAAGTTGTGGCAAGGATGGTCGACCCCAAAATGACCAGGTTCAGAGCCATGATCCTGGATGAACAAACAGTAATCCTAGAACAATCAGGTCAAGAGGCTCTTAGAGCCAGAGAAGAAATGATAGTAGTCGATGCAGTAGAAAACCCCTTGGTAACCTCGGCACACGATAGAAGTTCCCCTGAAGTTGAGGACGTGCAGGAGAGGGGGTTACTCATGTTTGAACATGCACAACAGATAATTAATCAGCTGCAAAATGACCCGGACATCCTAAATATGCCCAGGATCCCTGCCAACAACCCAGATCAGAGCCAGACAGGACCAAGGAGCCCTCAATTTATAGATCTTGATGAAATTACTGGGTTAGATGACCCTGAATTCACAATGCCACCGGTCAGATTGCCAATAGGTGTTTCAACTCAACCAGGGACCATTGAAGCATCAGGGAGGGATATTGCGTCAAATTCATTAAGTGAGCTGAGAAATATCAATGACAATGATGAGAGCCCAGAAGTGTCTCGTGTGACCCCTGCACATATCGAAGAAGAAAAGGAACCAAAGAAGACATCTTCCTGTGTTCCTGATACTCAAACTTAGGGGCATCCACATAATGAACTAGAAATTGAAAGTTCCTTAGACAATATGAAGGGCGAGCCAAGGTCAGACGAGCCAAAGGAAGGATCCCCGCAATAGGAAATCAGTGTCTCAACGGTCGATGAACAATTAAGTATTGAGTCTATCCCTTATGCCTCTATTTCAATTGGTACTCAAACCGCTGATGAGCTACAGAGATAATTCAGGCCTTCGGATCACAACGAAGAATTTCAAGACCCAATACTGAACAAGTATACACTGGTTTTCTTGATGATGGACCATATTGGTTTGGTCTGAAATGTCGAATATCAAAAATCTATGCGGTGAATCCAAAAGAACTATCTGATAAAGTATACAACATTAGGAGTCTGGGAAACACGCTCACATTGGGGGATCACCCGATTCCCAAACCCATGGACGAAGTTGCCGACATACATACCATAGATTAAGATCAGAAAAGGAAGGATATCATGCAGAGGACCACCAAGAAGAGGAGGATCACTTTACATCGCTCCATCCTCATCACTACAGAGGAACACTTGATCAATACAGAACATGATAAGACGTCTGAAATCATCAGCGCAGGGNGGGAGGGAAATCACAGATGCCACCCTGGATAGAGATAAAAGAGATGAGGAGGAGTTGGTCGCTTCCCTGAAGTAATTGGAACATTTGTGCCACTTAGTGAAATACTATCAAGACACCACACGGGTCGTGGTGTTTCTAAGGAGAAAGTTTCAGGAGGCCTACAGCAAATTCACAGGTGAGCATCACCTATTCATTACAAGGATAGCCGAGCTCCAGGAAGACACCCTCATGGAACTTGTGACATCAAAATACATGGAGTGGTGGTACGAGAAAGTGCAGCAATCCCTAGAAAGATTCAACTACATTGGTACAACTCAATAGGGTCGAGACACAGAAGAACACGACATTCGGGTGTTGAACAAAAGCAGTCTTGATTGCATAAGGAAATCAATCGAGTATTGGGAAAAAATGACTCGGGAACCTCACCGTGAAATCCAAGAGAAATGGGCCAGGTGCGAGAAAAATTGGGTCAAGATCAATCGGGTGCTGAAAGATATTGGACTCCCCGAGTTTGGCACACCCAATGACTTTGTCGACTTTTGTGACATAGTTAAGTCGCACACCGAGCAAGACTCATTATGGATCGAGGAAATATCTAAGGTGACAGATATGGCACCAGGTCAGGTGCGAAAGTTCACGGAGCACCCAATTAAAGCTCGGGTTATGCTGCAACAATTAAGTGCTAGTCTGGTCAAGTATCAAGCACATGGGGTAGAGATAAGAGAGATTTATGCGGCCCCGATGGAATAGCATAGATTCCCATATGCCAACACATGCGAGGAGTTTTTCATCAAGTGGGCGGAGTATGAGAAGAGTCACCCTCTTAAGTGATATTTTGAGATGACTCATACAAGACTCAAAGCAGAGAACGCCATGTGGTGAATTTTGTTTTGCTTATCTTCACTTTAGCCGTTATTTTTAGTTAATTTTATGTTATAAATAAGAGCCTCGACCGATTAGTTAAGGGTCGATGGTTGTTGCAAGAAAATCTCATTTTTTGGTTTTGTTAAGAATTATTTTGGAGTTGCCTTTAATTGAGAAGTCCTTCTGGACTAGAGACAAGTTTATGTTTTCATCAAATGCGTGTATGATTGGATGTGGAGAAGAACTATTTCCTATTATGTCTCATGAATGGATGCAGTATTGAGTAAGAGATATTAAATCTATTGATAAGTTATCTGATGCAATGTTTTACAGTTCTTTCTTTAATGATGAAAATGAATCATTGTGTTATTATGTGATTGATGATTAGAGTTGAGTGAATTATTTTGCTTACCATTTTTTATCACATGCATGTTTTATTCTGATAATTTGTATCTCAGTCAGTAATTGGAATATTCACATGGTTAACATATTAGTACCAGGCCTGTGGTATACGATCATTTTCTGCATGCTAGGGTGTAAGGTTTATCCCAAGCCCAGCCCCTTCTCCAGTATTTAAAGTTTGTTCCCATTTGTTGCCTAGTTGGTTTATACCAGATTTCAATCTTATATCAGTCCCACCTAAGAGAAAATACAAAAAGAGAACGTTTGAACTGAAGGAGATGCCTTCACGAGAAAATGTAAAGCCCATCGATTAATTGGTCGGATCGCAAGATATGTAGAACCATTCCACTATTAAACGTTGTAGAGTCTAATTGGGCCTCGGTGGCGGCTTTGGTTCCTACTTTTGAATTAAAGGGATTTAGGCCCCATCAACACATACATGTAGGAAATACAAGAGGTTTCACCCGGTTGGACACCCTTGTAACCCATGTTGGTACCCATTCAAGTATTACCACATCAGACAACACATGTATACAAAGTTTCAATTCCACATACCCTCGGGTATATCGAAATTGTTTTAAGATTCCTAAAACCAACCTTAGATAAGTCAATTGACCATCTAGATACTATAGTGGTTGTCAGGTAAATTATATGCTTTTAATTTCCCTACATTTTAATTTCATCCTGGGGCTCGTAATCTTTCGATATGCATGCACAATATGTGCATGATTAGAGATTAAATAGTCCTATCTAATTGCAAACCAAAGAAGGCAATATCACTAAACTAAATTTATGATTTCAAAAACCAATTCCTTGACACATCCCCAACAACGGCACCAAAATGTCAGGTATTTTAGTGGTTTCCTATATTCTGAATTATTTTCTACAATCCGAGGTAATTAAACTTATGAGGTGTCTGCATTATGTGTGCAGAATTAGCTCTAGAATAACAAGATTCATGTGCAAAGTAATCTCTGTAAACCTAAAACAGAGTATTTCAGATTTCACTCAGAGAACTAAAAGTTTTTCTCGCTACTAAAGGGACTAATTTTAACCTTCGGTGGTAGTGCCTCTAGTATTGGCTCAAACACTTGATGTAGGAATATACTCATACTATGTCTCAATTAAATAGTGTAGAGTCAAAATGAGTCACTTTCAAGTTATTATCTATTCTTTGATTTCAAACTTAAAGAAAAAAAAATGTTGGAAATAAATGTTTGATCTGTATTTTATGGTCAAAACGAAATGAATACACATTATTATCAAAAGATGCTTAACACAGAATAATAGATATACAGTAAAAATGGTTTCTATTCAATAAGGAAATAAGTTGAAACTGCAAAATACAGTGGAAAACAAGCTTGCTAGAATGGTGGTGGATTATCTCTGAGAAGATATGTGATGGTTGTGCTCATTCGCCAAAAGATGATTACAATGAGGCTCTCAAGTCCTTTTTACAATAAATAGGAATGTCAAAAACCCTAGACATACAAAAACCTAACCCTGGATGCATGTTGTATGCAGTCAAGGTTGATTTATGTTGGTGTCAGTTGTTCTACTATCTCTGAGGTGTCTAATAATGCTGGGAAATAAGGTCGAAGGAGATCCACGTTGAACTCTAGGTGCAGGCCAAGGAAAGGAGGAATGTTGAGCTCAAAATAATTATCACCCACAGCCTTGGTGATGGTGTACGGACCATAACGGAGTGGGCAAAGCTTTCGATGGGGTTCGGTAAGGTTTTCTTTCTGCAAATGCAAACAAACTTTTTTTCCCACCTGAAACTTATGCGGCACCCAGTTTTGATCATGGTGTTGCATTTACTTGTCATTGGACTTTTGTAGGATAACTTGAACATGTTGATGGATGTGTTGGATCCGCTCAATGAACCGGGTGGCTTTGTCAGCTTCAGTTGGAGCAAAAGATGATTCATTCAAGGTGACCGCAAGGGGTAGTGCAACATATATGGGACCCAATGGGTCGAATCCCAACCCCACTTGAAAGGGGTTGTGGCCAGTTGAGCTATGCAAGGCTCGGTTGTAGCTATGCTGGACATAGGGAAGACTCTCATCCCATGTGTGAGGGTGCTTGTAATTATACATGCATAGGATATGCATGATCATTCGATTTATGACCTTGGTTTGGCCATCTATCTGGGGGTGGAAGGTCGTGGATTTGTTGAGCTTGGTGTATAGCAGTGACTAGAGGCTTGACTAGAATGTGCTGAGAAATTGACTATCTCTATCTGATACAATGGTTTGTGGGATTCCAAAATGTACCCAGACTCATTCAAAGAAGATATTGGTGGTTGTAATATACCAGATATAAAAAGTATGTGGAACAGAAATAAAATGCTAGAAATGGAAGAATAACAGTAATATAACCAGCATAATCTCCACAATAACACAAAAATGATATAAGAACAACAACAAAAATAGCACTTTGATTCAGAAAGCAATGTTCACGGGCCTCTTCGAGGGGGAAACCTCCAGTCGAGCAACACTCTATTATAATAATATTCAAGCTAGGGTTTTCATACCCTCGACCCTTATTTATACTAAATATGTCTATCAAAAGAATCATCTAGAGGAAGATCCTTCTAGAAGCAGAAGCTTCTATTAGGTCTTCTTACATCTTCCTTATTCTATTTTATTGAAAGGCCTTATTAATATTGACCTTTATTACATCTGAATATATTTCTCTACCTATGTGCGGGTTAGGACCCTAACATGTCCGCCCCCTTAAAAATAGCCTTGTCCTCAAGGCTTGAGATGTGGAAACTGCTACAAAATGGTAGTTGGTTCCCAAGTGGCATCTGCTGGAGTTGTATATTTCCATTGGACTAGCACTTCCTTGATGGTTCTCTAACGCAGGTGACACTCACGCTAGTCCAAAACTGCTTCTGGCTATAGCCAAATGGATCCTTCTTCAGCTAACTAGGGAAGGTTTGTTTGAATTTTGCACCTAGTTCTAATCACCTTCTTTAAGCATGAAACATGAAAAATAGGATGTAGCTTCAAATGATTGGGCAGAGCTAACTGATAGATGACTTGTCCCACACACTTGAGAACTGTATAAGGACTATAAAATTTTGTCACTAGCTTCTGACAATGCTCGGCCTTGAGGGAATTTTTCTTGTAAGGTTACAGTCGTAGAAACACCTGATCCCCTTCTACAAATTGACATTCAGAGGGACCTTGATCTGCTTGTTGCTTCATGTGATTTTGTGCCATGACCAAGTTCTCTTTGAGGGTATGGAGAATATCCTCTCGAACTATAAGTGCTTAGTCAACCGCCTGGACTTTCGAGGTACCCGGTAAGTATGAGAGAACTGAAGGTGGCTTCTATCCATATACCGCTTCAAAAGGAGTCATGTGTGTAGTTTTATGGTAGGAAGTGTTGTACCACCATTCATCTAGGGTTAACCATTGGGCCCACTGATTTTTCTTTTCAGAGGAAAAACACCTCAAATATGTTTCCAAACACTTGTTGACAACTTTCGTTTGACCATCAGTCTGGGGATGATAAGCTATGCTGAGATGCAATTGGGTGCCCTGTAGCTTGAACAGTTCTTGCCAAAAATTGCTTGTGAAAGTTGGGTCATGATCAGAAACAATAGAGTGTGGCATGCCATGAAGCTTGA
>JASDQU010371839.1:0-34007 GCA_032191745.1 Picea mariana | reverse complement strand
TAAAGTTATCTTTTAATTTGCATCTCACAAATTAATTTGACTAAGACCCACATTCAGAAATTTCTCCCCTTAGGCGCCTAGGGAAGAGAAACACTTGCCTTGGTACTTCATTTTAATTAAAAATTTAACAAGGAATGCCTCAAATGTTGCCCGTAAAGCTTTTGCTGGAAAGTCTACATTTCTTGGAGAAGTTACAAAAGATGTTTCATACACCTTATATTTAGCATTCAGCTTAGATATGAGATCTTTATGTAATCGAGTTGCAAGGACAGCCATGCACTCTTGCCACTGTAGTGAAGGGAGTTGAGGATCATCTAGACAATATAGCAAAGTCTGCACAACTTCATTGATATCATGTTCATAACCTGCGAGGACCATACGTGCAGCATTTGTACTAGTTACTTTCAAAAACTTCACATACTTTTGGAGGCTTATTCAGTTCAGCATCATTGTTATCTGAGGAACACCGATATTTTCAACACAAGAAAAAATAGCACGCATACAAAAAACCCTACAAGGCCTTCAACAATCTGATGCAAGTTAGAGATAATTTGGAAATAAGTTTGATGCGATTCTCAAACACATTGGGATGAAAACACTGAGTAGAGCAAATTTTCAATTTCTGTTACAACACCATGAATACATAAGAAGAACCAACATCAGCCATAGAAAAATACAAGTATCTAAATCGAATGGATGAAGCGTTCATAACAATATGCAGTCTCATTTCTCCTAAATTTCTCTTTCACATATCCTCCTGTAGAATCCCCAATGAATCCTAGACCAACATGGAAGGGATTTTTGGAAAACAAGATGAGATGAAGGGAGACATGCTTGAGGTGGAATTTCTCACATTGTATCCAAAAATCTTCGACAATCCCCAAGATTTCTTTACCAAATATAAGGATTTGTTTTTGCAACTCAAGGCTTGTGGGGTTGATAAATCCGAGGAGAAAAAAATGGTTCTCACCATTCTCTCCAAACTTGGTCCATAATACTCATTGTTTTTATCCACAATTCATTCAATTAGATTCACATCTGGATCTACCTGGAAGATGCCCTCTGTTGAGGACTTTATCGAGTCTCTAGCACAAGAGTAGAGAAATCTCATCAACATGGGAAAAATCAAAGGCCCAAAGGAGCATGCACTTACTATGAAAGATGGAAGCAGTCATAAATATCATAAATTTAAATATAAAAACAAAAGGAAATCACATGCAAATCTGAAGAAGGAAGGGTACTCAAAACCATTCAAGGATGCCTCCGAATCCAAAGGTGGAAAGGGAAGAAAAAGGGTAGAAATGCTCTTACTGCCATAAATCATTCCATCCAGAATATGCATGTATGCAGAAACAGATAGATCTAATGTAATATACCATATATAAAAAGTATGCAGAACATAAATAAAATGATATAAATGGCAGAATAACAACAATATAACCACAATACTCACCACAATAACACTGAAATGATATAAGAATAACAACATAAATAACACTTTGATTCTGAGAGAAATGTTCACGGGCCTCTTCGAGGGGGCAACCTCCAGTTGAGCAGAGCTCTATTACAATAATCTCCAAGCTAGGGTTCTCATACCCTCGACTCCTATTTATACTAAATATGTCTATCAAAAGAAACATCTAGAGGAAGATCATTCTAGAAGCGAAAGCTTCTATTAGGTCTTCTTACATTCGAATTATTCTATTTTATTGCAAGGCCTTATTAATATTGACCTTTATTACATATGAATATATTGTTCTACCTATGTGTGGGTTAGGACCCTAACATGTCCTCCCCCTTAAAAACAACCTTGTCCTCAAGGCTTGAGATGTGGAAATCGCTGTAGAATGGTAGCTGGTTCCCAAGTGGCATCTGTTGGAGTTGTATCTTTCCACTGGATTAACACTTCCTTGATGGTTCTCTGACGTAGGCGACACTCACACTGGTCCAAAACTGCTTGTGGTTGTAGCCAAATGGATCCTTCTTCGGCTAACTCGGGAAGGTTGGTTTGAATTTGGCACTTAGTTCCGATCACCTTCTTTAAGCAGGAAACATGAAAAACAAGATGTAGCTTCAAATGACTGGGCAAAGATAATAAATAGGCCACCTATCCCAGATGCTTGAGAACTATATAAGGACCATAAAATTTGGGTGCTAGCTTCTGTCAATGCTTGACCTTGAGGGAATTCTACTTGTAAGGTTGCAGGTGAAGAAACACCTGATCCCCTTCTTCAAATTGAAGTTCAGAGCGACCTTGATCTGCTTGTTGCTTCATGCGATTTTGTGCCATAACCAAATTCTCTTTGAGGGTACAAAGAATATCCTCTCGAACTGTAAGTGTTTGGTCAACTACCTGGACCTTCGAGACACCAGGTGAATATGAGAGAACTAAAGGTGGCTTCTATCCATATACTGCTTCAAAAGGAGTCATGCGTGTAGTTGTATGGTATGAAGTGTTGTAAAACCATTCAGCTAGGGGTAACCATTGATACCACTGATTTTTCTTTTCTGAGGAAAAACACCTCAAATATGTTTCCAAACACTTGTTGACAACTTCTGTTTGACCATCAGTTTGGGGATGATAAGCTGTACTGAGATGCAATTGGGTGCCTTGTAGCTTGAGCAGTTCTTTCCAAACATTGCTTATGAAAGTTGGGTCACGATCATAAACAATAGAGTGTGGCATGCCATGGAGCTTGAAGACTTGATCCATGAAAATTTGATCCAACATGGATGATGTAAATGGGTGTTGAAGAGCACAGAAATGAGAATACTTGGAAAGGTGATCAACAACCACCATGATGACTGATTTATTTCCCGATTTGGGTAAGCCTGTCATAAAATCCATAGAGATGTCCTTCTAAATAGCAAGTGGAATCAAGAGTGGTTTTAGTGTGCCCTGAGATTTGACTGTTTCTCCCTTGTTGTGTTGACACACATCACATTTGGAAACAAAATTACGAATGTCATGTTTCATACCATCATAGAAAAAAGAATGTTTGACCCTGTCATAGATTTTGGTGAACCTGGAGTGCCCCGCTGTCAGTGTAGCATGAAGCTCAAAAAGTACCATGGATTTAATCTTTGATTGTTTACTTAAATACAAACGGCCTTTGTATCGAAGTTCATCATGGAGCCAAGAGTACCCTGGGGGGGATAGAACACTGGATTGCAATTGTTGGATCAACTGCGAACTTTTGGGATCTTGTAGTCATTCCTGCCGAACACCTTGGAGCCAATCTAGTACAATGAAGGAAAGAGAAAAAAGGGATCCTTCATCTTCATATTTGTTGGAAAGTGCATCCGCAACCACATTTTCTTTTCCTTTCTTGTAAATGATCTCATAATCATAACCAAATAGCTTAGTTACCCATTTTTGTTGCTCCAGAGAGGAAATGCGTTGCTCCAAAAAATACTTGAGGCTTTGATGGACTGTCTTAATTTGGAAGCATTGCCCCAATAGATAAGGGTGCCACAAATCAACGACATGCAAAATATCCAACATTTACTTTTCATAGATATATTTTCCCATATTTCTTTCAGATAGTTACTTGCTGGTAAAGGCCAAAGGCCAACCCTCTTGCATAAGGACAACACCAATTACTTTCCCTAAAGCATCACATTCCAAGACAAAGGTCTTTGTGAAATTAGGAAGGCCCAATATTAGAGTGGTGCACATGGCCATATTCAAGGTTTTAAAAGCTTAAGCAGCAGCTGGAGTCCAATTAAAAGAGTTCTTTTTTAGGAGAGCAATGAGGGGTGTTGCAAACTTTCTATAATTCTTAACAAACTTGCAATAATAACCTGTTAAGCCCAGAAATCCACACCGGATTTTGAGAGTCTTTGGGTGAGGATAGTCTTGCATATCTTCAATCTTTTTAGGATCCACCCTGATGTCGTCCTTGCCAACTAGATGACCCAAGTACTCTACTTCTGAGGTGCCAAAAGAACATTTAGACTGTTTCAGGAAAAGTTGGTGTTGAGAGAGTAGATGGAGAACTCGATCCACATGAGCAAGATGTTTTGTCTAGGTCTTGCTATAGATGAGGATATCATTAAAGAAAAATAAGACAAAATGACGGAGAAAAGGATGGAAGACATGATTCGTGAGGCATTGGAAGGTGGAGGGGGCATTACACAAGCCAAAGGGAATGACCAAAAACTCATAGTGGCCCTCATGAGTTCTAAAGGCAGTCTTGGGAATGTCTTCCTCTTTCATACCTATCTGGTGGTAGCCTGAACGAAGATCCAATTCAGTAAAGAATTGGGCACCACTCAGTTCATCCAGGAGGTCATCAATGACAGGAATGGGAAATTTGTCTTTAATGGTAACCTTGTTGAGGGCACAGAAGTCAGGACACATTCGCCAAGAACCTTATTTCTTCAAGACCATGACCACAGGAGAAGAGTAGGGGCTTGTAATAGGGCGGATAAGAGTAGGGGCTTGTAATAGGGCAGATAAGAGTAGGGGCTCATAATAGGGTGGATAGCGCTTGCATTAAGGAATTCCTGAACCATTTTCTCAATTTCATTTTTTTGGTAAAAGGGGTGACGATATAGATGAATATTGGGAGGAAGGATTTTGGGTACAAGGGGAATTGAATGATCATGAACACCACATGAAGGAGGGAGTCCCTAGGGAGTGGAAAAGACCACTTGATGTTTAGAAAGGATGGCTTGGAGGTCTTGCAGCACTGAGGGTGTTTCCGTTGCTTGGATGGCATGGAGTTGATAAATAACACGAGAATGGCCCTTTTTGATAAGATTTTCCATGCGATGGGAACTAATGATCTTAGCTTAACCGATGATGATGCCTTGGAACTTATATTGGTGGCCCTCCTGGTCAAATTGCATGGTTAATTCCTTAAAATCCATGAGAATGGGACCCAAAGTCCTTAGCCAGTCTGCACCCAACACAATGTCACACTTGCCCATGTCTATAGAAAACATATGAGATGTCAGGTGGTAGTCACCAATTTGGAGACGTACATTTTTACAACTCCCTCCACATTTCATGGAGCCACCATTGGCAATCATGATTTAGAAATTATTGACGGCATGGATGTAGCAATGAGTTTCTTGGGCAATGCAGCGATGAATAAAATTATGGGTGCTTCCACTATCAACCAGAATGATGACCTTCTAATGCTTGATGTAACCTATTATCTTGAGGGTTTGGGGAGCGGAGAAGCCAGTGAGAGCATTGAGGGAAATGATCGGTTCTACTTCAGGAGGGTCTAAGGGAGGGGCTATGTCGGGGGTTTTAGGTGACTCAGACACAAGGGGAGTTTCAATATCCTCTTCCGAAATATCCTCGGAGATGGCCATAAACAACCTTTGTTCCTTACACTTGTGGCCTGGGAAATATTTGTCATCATAATTATAACAAAGGCCTTTGAGTTGGTGTTCATCCATTTCAGCCCTGGTCAATTTTTGGATCTTTAGTGGAGTGGAGGGAGTAGTGGGATTTACTAGTTTAGGGCGAGGGATAAAGGAGGGTTTCCAGTTTTGAGAAGATACAACTTGTTGTGCTTCTTTAGTTCTTTTAGTATCCTCCACCCAACTCTGAGGCCAAGCCATGAGGACATGGGCCTGAATCTCATCCTTGAGGCCACTAATAAAACATTCTCAGAAAAAGGCATCAAACATGCCCTCTGTTCGAAAATCTGGGCGCTCAAAGGAAGCTATAAAGTCTTCCATTGTTCCTGATCATTTAAAATTTGTCAAACGGCCCAAATGGTTGGTTTTAGTGTCAAATCGTTCATAAAGCTCTGCCACAAAGTGTGTCCAAGCAATATACCCTTGACGAGAAGTTTTTCTCCATTGCCACCATTGCCAACGTTCTTGATCTAGATGGATAACACCATACCGGAGTTTGGCCAAGTCATCTGTAATTTCATATAAAGAGAAATAATGTTCCATTTGGGTTACCCAACCAGTGGGGTCCGAGCCATCAAATTTGGTCACTTCCACCCACGGAAGGCGTAGGTCACGTTGAAAGTGACGGTTCTGAAAGTTATGGGAATGAGAGGAATGGTCATCTTTAGTATGTGGAGGTGAGGAAGAAGAATGGTTATCTGTAGGGATATGTAGTTTGGTGCAGAGTGTCGTAAAGATAGATTCAAGCTGGGTGGTGAGGTCTTGTTTGATTTCCTCCATTGAGGACTGCATGGTTGTATTGATGGAGACAACATTGGCACTGAGTTGTTTCACTTCTTGTTGGGTCTCGATGAGACCAGATTGCAAGGTGTTGAAGTGATCTTCCAAGTCTTGGCTACGGGTATGGGCCATGAGGATGGGGGAACTGAAAAGGGGCGGGCGGGGTCAAATTTTTTTTCCGAAAAATGATATGGATGAATTTGATAAGGGTGAAGAGATTAATCCAATGGAATATGTCTCAAATAATGGTGAAAAAATTTCCAGACCTTTTTTTATTATTATTATTATTATAACACCTGCGGAGTTATACTCCAATCTGAAGAATACTGCAGAGAGGAAATGCCCAAATGCTTAACCAGAAATAAATGTGTATTTACTTGGAAACCTGCACAAAGTTGCACGACAGTAGATCTTGTCTATTTTAACTTGTTTATGTTTCTGTCCCTAAGATTTAGGTATTCAAGGGTTCTACAGACAAGGGTTTGCCTTATGCTATAGCTCTCTGATATATGTGCAGAGTCCAATAGTAGTACTCGGACCAATATCTTAGGGCACTAACTAAGGAGGATAGACCATACCCTTAGCCATACTACCCAACTTCCCAGGTACTAGAGAGTATCTTCCCGAGTGATGTTCTCGATGGCACTATAACAGTCAAGCGACCAATCGATTTATCTAAAGAGGGCTTCAGGAAATCTAGGTTGATCCATACACAGGTGCTATCTGATGTGCTACCACTCTAAGGGGTACCAACAGGGGTTACAAGGGTGGCCAACAGATGTGCTCTTAAGAACCACTTGTATTTCCTGTGTGTATGAATCCCTCAACCATGGGTTTATGTGCAGAATGACAGATATATGTGGCTTAAAGACACTGGAATATGTCTCTACCCTGAAAAAATAATTTACCCACAATTTATGCCAAGGAAAGTTCTCTGATACCACTTGTAATATACCAAATATAAACAGTATGCATAACAAAAATAAAATGTTAGAAATGGCAGAATAACAACAATATAGCGAGAATAATCACCACAATAACACTGAAATGATATAAGAATAACAACAGAAATAACACTTTGATTCTAAGAGCAATGTTCACGGACCTCTTTGAGGGGGAAATCTCCAGTCAAGTAGAGATCTATAACAATAATCTCCAAGCTAGGGTTCTCATACCCTCGACTCCTATTTATACCAAATATGTCAATCAAAAGAAGCATAGGAAGATCCTTCTAGAAGTGGAAGCTTCTATTAGGTCTTCTTACATTTGACTTATTCTATTTTATTGCAAGGCCTTATTAATATTGACCTTTATTACATCCGAATATATTTTTCTCCCTATGTGCAGGCTATGACCCTAACATCTAATTACCAAAATAATTCAACAAAAAAACCTTGGAGATCGCATCCCTGAGGGTGCCAAGAACATGAAGCCACAAGATCATAATCCTAAGAAAGGAAATTATATCCATGATTTGATTTCCATCAACTCCTCTCTTGATTCTTGGATCATAGATTTAGGAGCATCACACCACATGGATGCCACAAAATAGGTCTATTATTTATTGGATGCATGCAAAGGTCCTCCTATTCTGATGGGGGACAAATCTCCAGTCAAGGTCATCAACAAAGGAAGTATTGAACTCACAAATGGAAGCTTCGAGAATGTGTTGCACGTTCCCATACTTTTCGTCAAAGTTCTCTCCGTGTATCATATGACTAACTCCGATACTGGAAAGAGATTCATATTCACACCTGATGCAGTGGATATCTATGACATGCAAATTAATTCCAGGGTTGCTCCTGGGAGGTAAATCATCAATCTAGACTCTACACATTTTCGGAATTTATTTAACCAGATTCTGCATTACTGCTTACCCATGTTGATGAAAGTAGTAGGATATGGCACGAAAGGTCTGGGAATTTAAATTTCATATATATGAAACAACTTAGAAAGAAGGGCATGGTTGATGGTCTACTCGACATCCACTTCTCCAAAGAAATTTGCGAGGGATGTGTTCTTGGAAAACACCCTCAAGAGAAATTCGACAAAGGAATGACTCAGAGAGCTTCCCCTCCTTTAGATATGATCCATAGTGACCTCATGTTCCCTTTTGCGCATCCATCAATAAGTAAAGAAAGATATGTGCTCATTTTTTTTTATGATTTCTCATGCTTCACATGGATTTTCTTTCTCAGGAAAAAATTAGAGGTCTTTCAACACCTCAAAGATTTCAAAGCCCTTGTTGAGACACAGTCAGGAAAGAAAATAAAAATCCTTCAAACTAATAATGGGGGAGAGTATGCCAACCATGAGATATAGAATATTTTTCATGACGTGGGGATTTAGTTGCAGCACACGGTTCCCTATATTCTGCAGTAAAATGGTGTTTCTGAGCAGAAAAATAGATCTCTAAAAGAGATGGCATATTGCATGCTACATGCAAAGTCACTTGCACATAGATTATGGGAAGCACTTAATTGTGCAACCTACATCCAAAACAAATATTCCCATATATATGTCAAGGATAAGACCCCCTACGAGTCTTGGAGCGGCCTCAAACTAGAAGTGACACACTTTCACATTTTCAGTTCACGTGCATGGGCCTGGATTCCCTCTGAAAAGAGGAAGGTGCTTGATCCACATATCATAGAGTGTATTTTTGTTGGATACCATAATGGTGTGAAGGGATATGACCTTATTGATCTTTCCTCAGACTAAATCATCATTGAGGGAAGTGTCCAATTCAAGGAAAGTGTCTCGCATGGACCTTAGCAGCTGCATGCAAACACCTTTGTTCTTCCACCTATCATAGATGATGAACATGCACATGCAGACTCTTCTTCAGATGAGAGTTCTGATTCATAGGATTCAGGTGATCCAGATACAGAGTTAGTACAATCAGATGTAGAGTCAGTGCATGCAGATGCATATGTAGAGCCAGAGTCGAGCCCAAGTGGGCTCAGACTACTCTTCAGGATGTAGGGGGTCACGTTGGGGGTCTATATGATACTAGGAGGACTCGATCTAATTTTGAGGAACGTCCTATTTCACTCACTTCCACTGAATCGTTGCCACCCAAGAATATTTTCTTAGTTCAGTCTTCATATCCCCATTCTTATGGTGAGGCTTCTAGAAATCCCTTTTGGGAATCCGCCATGCAAGAGGAGTTCAACTCCCTCTTCTAGAATCGTACTTGGTATCTATTTCCCCTTCCTTCTAGAAGGAAACTTTTTAGGTGCATATGGGTCTACATGACCAATAGCGCAGTGGATGGATAGATTAGTAGATACAAATCTAGGCTTGTTTCCAAAGGATTTCAATGACATTGACTATGATGAGACATTCTCTCCAGTAAAGAAGATCTATTCCATATGTTTGACACTTTCCATAGCGGAAGTCAAGGGCTAGGAAGTCCATTAGATGTACGTGGAGAATGCATTTCTTCACGGCGATTTCTATGAGGAGATCTATATGTAGCAGCCCCAGGGATTTATAAAGGATTCATCTTTGGTCTGTCGATTGAAGAAGTCTCTTTATGGCCTCAAGCAGGCTCCAAGGGAATGTTATGCCAAGATGGAATCCTACATGTTGTCAAAGAAATTTGTACATTGTAAATCAAACCCTAGATGTTTACATTCTCAAGACGAATAATTCACTTCTACTCTTAGTTCTATATGTTGATGATTTCTTGATCACCGGTTGCTCAAAATCAACAATTCTTGTAGTCAATAGGATTCTACATGACAGGTTCTTGATGACGTACATGCATCCACTACACTTATTCCTTGGACTCGAGATCATTTAGGATGCATCATGGATGAAACTGTCTCATGCCAAGTATGCATGAGATGTCCTTGAGAGATTTCACATGACAGAATGCAAGTCTTCCCTGACGCATTTCTTATCAGGAGTATGACTTGAGGATGGTGGGGACACTCCACTACTTGACAAAACATTGTACAGACAGCTAGTGGGGAGCTTGTTGTATCTCACACACTCCAAACTATACCTTTCTTATGTAGTTGGTGTAGTCTCTAGGTTCATGCAGGAGCCGTATGTGCTACATTTTCTAGATGCAAAGCATATCCTTCAATACGTACAGGGAACCATCACCTTTGGGACTCATTATAAAACATACTCTACATTGGACCTCATCAGGCTCACTAATGCTTACTAGGATGGCGATATCATTGATCGCAAGTCCACATCTGGTTACTCACTTAGTCTTGGTTCCAAGCCTATCTGTTGGTCGAGAAAGAAGCATGCTTCTATTGCTCTATTTTCAGCCAAGGTAGAGTACAAAGGGGTAGTTAACATAACCATTCAGGCTATGTGGCTACAATGTTTTCTCACTGAGTTGGGAATTTAGTTTCATTGGTCGATCATCATCTGATGTGACAACCAAAGCACTCTGAAGTTTTGCAGAGATCCAGTTTAGAGGAAGTGGATGAAGCACATCGATATCCACATGCACTACATTCAGGACTTAATACATGAGGGGATAATCGGCCTGTAGTTTTTTCCTTCAGCAGAATAGACTACAGACATCTTCACCAAGACCTTCACTGAGAAAAAGTTTCATTCTCTATGCACTCTTCTTGGAGTGAAGGAAACAATTTCCTAGAAACTATGAGTTATTCTTTTTTCATACATTGTACCTTGAGGGCGGGGTTTTCCCATGAGGTTTTCCCTCTTTCCTTTCTTTATTGCATTGTATATTTTGTATTTGGGTACCTAACATGGCCTAGTTGCCGAGACCCATTCTTTATTTTCACCATAGTGATGTTCAAGGGGGGTGTTGGAGTTACTTCACACACACCTAGGATTTATTTTTCCTAAGGTTTTTCCTATGTTTATTAGTCATTATTCAGTATCCTATACTTTAGGAAGAATATTCCTCTAGGGAGAATGTTCTCTTCAGTTTTCACTTCAGTTTGATTAGTTGAGTGGAGTCTGGATGCTATATTGAGATTATCACCATGCAACATTGGGATCATCACCAGACTAGAGCATTAACCATGACTCCATGATATCCTCCTCACTTTAGTTTGTTTTAGTCAGTTAACTGGAAACTGTTAGAACAGTTAACTCAACTAGGTGGGTGTTCACTCCCGTAACTTCCCAAGAGACTAGACTAGGTGGTAGTTTACTCTTGTAACTGTTGGTGTGTGTCTAGATCACTCTAGACCACCACTATGGCACATTGTCTTCTCCTCCAGTGCACATTGGTTTATTTGTACAGAGTATATCATGTGTAAATTATCATTCATTTTGTTAATGATAATTCTTCCATTCTTTCTCTCCTTCTTCTCTTTTATTCTATTTTCTCTGCAATTGTGTATGTCAATTCCCAGCTAGATCTATTATGTGCAAGTTCAACACATTTATAGGTTCTAATGGGATTTCTTTGCTCTATTATTTATAATCTCCAAGTATCTTCCTCAAGGGGTTACCTTCTAACGAACTTTACCCAAATTACTTCTTTTAGGGCTAACCCACTTCTAACCACTTGTCCACTTATAAACACTTTATCCACAAATAGTAAAATCATCACTTCTAGTTGTAACTAATTTATTATCTAATTAATTTCCTTTGCAACCACTTTGAATTATCCATAAATAGTAAACTCACCACTTCTTGCTACAACCACTTTATTATTTAAATAATTTCTCTTTGCAACCGCTTTGACTACATTATTATTTAAATAATTTCTCTTTACTCACAACTTCTTGTTGCAACTAAATTTTCTATAATTAGTCAAATCATAACTTATTTTCCCTTAACTAACTTCTTGTTGCAACCACTTTATTATTTAATTTATTTCTTGGTCAACCATTTGAATATTCAATCTTCTCATCAGAACTACTTTACCATAATTACCAAACTCACAACTTTTGGTTGCAACTAATTTATTTTGAATTAGTTTCTTAATGCAACAACTATACCCATGATTAACTCCTAGTTACCATCAATTTGACTAGTACACTTATTCTAGGAGCTTCTAGAATAATTGACTTCTTTGACCTTCGAGGGGCGTCTAGATAACTCATGAGGGTTCTCCAACTTCACATGGCCATAAATTCTAACCGTGAGGCATTATGTGACGTTCCACATATCACCGAAAATTGCATGACATGTACTATCCATCTAGAATAGTCTTACATACATTTTCACTGATCTTCATTCCTTTATACCTCAATAAAATGTAGGTCCCTTACCCATACCTTTGTGCTACCAGATTTCACTATCGGACTTGTCCAAGGGTTGAAATCAATCTCTACGGGTCAAAATCAATCTAAAATATCACTCTCCAAGGGTTGACATAAATGACAACCAACAATCCAAAACAACTTTCCATCAACCTAAGCTAATCATCTGACAATCAACATAAGCCTTCCCCTGTAAAATCTGAAGTTATCGAATATTGCACGAGGGAGGAAATCGAAGTATTGTCTCAACCTTCATATGGTCCACCATGATCCCATGCTCAGAAAATATGAATCCCAAAAGGAAGTCAGACATAACAAAAAATATGCATTTGCGAGGGTTCAACCAAATGCAATAATAGCAACATCTTTCAAATACTAGTCGAAGGTGAGTCAGATGATCAACCCTCTTACAAGAGTGAGCAACCATATCATCTAGACAGGATTCAACTATATGTTTAAGGTCTTGAAATGTGAAGGTCATGGCATGTTGAAAATTTTCTCTAATGTTATTAATGCCAAAAGACATTTTTCGGTATGAAAATGTACCCCAAGGACAAATGAACGATGTCTTATGTTGATCCTTGGGTTTAATTTTAATTTTATTATAACCTGAAAATCCATCCATAAAATAAAATACCTTGCTTCTTGCACACTCATCAATAATATGATCAATAAAGGGAGTGGGAAAGTTATCTTTAGGAAAAGCTTTATTCAGGTCCCTAAAATCCATACATAAATGAAAAATTGCTTGCTTCTTATCTACGAGAATGGGATTGGATACCTATTCGGTCAAGGGAACTGGGTAGATGAAGCCAACGTTAATCAACTCCTCCACCTCTTCCTTAATAGCAGGGACCTTCCTAGTATTTACAACCCTAAGTCATTTTCGAATGGGCTTGGCATTCATATAAGTTTTAATTTCATGTTCGAAAATATTGGGGTCGATCCCTATAATATCTTCATATGAATAAGAAAATACATCTTGGAATTCCTTAAAGAGATTGATGTAAATGTGAATTTCTTCAGGAAAAAAATCTACACTGATATATGCGTTTTCAATTTTACCAGAGGTTCGAGAGATATCGATCATGATGGTAGGGGAAATATTCACCATATTTCCTTCAACATATATACCATGCATATCTAACAAAACTAAAGTGTGACTAGCCAACTCACTTAGGGTGGACCTAAACACATCCTCTTTAATCCTCTGAAGCTCTGGGAGAAAATATGATCTATGATGAAGGTCATCCCAAGGCCTATCAGGACCAGACATGGCCTCTAAGATTTCTTCACATGAGGGAAAAGTATTTTCGAGGAATTCATGTGAACTAGATGAGTGTGCAACCCATATGGGATCTAAGATAGGATCCATCTCTTCCATCCATAAGGAGCAAGGATCTAGGTCGGTATTAAATTCTTGTATAACCTAATATGTAATCTCTACCATGGACAACATCATAGCCATCCCTATGTGTGAATTCCTTTCATACGACTTATGTGAAGAAGGTAGGGTCCATGGGTCATTAAAATATGAAGTAAAGAGTGGAACAAACATCAATGATGATGAAGAATCATTGGAGATGGAATTAATGTACAAGATTGGTGTCGAGAAACCAAAAGCTTCCATCAAGGAGGAATACATTCTGACACCACCCTTCTCAATTTACTTTTGAGAATTATCGATAAAGGGGACCAAAGGTCCCACCAATGCAGTTGAACTAGGGTGCACTAAAGACAATTGGTCAATCGTCACAATCTTCCCTTCGTGAGGAAAGAATAAAACGCGGAATACCGAAGGCAAAATGGTTATCATATTGTAAATCCAATTACACCTGAGTAAAATATTGTAGTTGAGGGATGCATCAACCACCTCGACCTCGAACTCCATAGTCTTTCCACTTAACTGGGCTGGGAAAGTGGGAAGGATACCATGGGGTATTAAAGAACGTGGAACTGCAATTAACATGGTCATGTATTGATAAAGTGGTGGTGATCCAATGGATTTCCAACAAGATAGAGAAATCATGGATGTTCAAACACCTTCATCAATGAAAATACATTTTATGGTAATATTCATACTCTCCACATGGATTTGAAAGGCCACATGGTAAGGTAAGAGAGGCTTGAAATCTGTGACATTGAACTTGATATATTTTGAGCCACGAGGTATAGATCTCCCAATGCAAATAGAAAATAATTCCTCAATGTTGGATACATATCGATCACCTCCAAAGACGACATCGTGGACAATGTTTGGCCCAAATCCTTGATAATCGAATAATTTTGGGTAGATCTAGCATTAGGATTGTGAGAAGATCACTTAAGGAATCCTTCCAGAATGCAAGGTGTAGGTTCAGTCTTATCGATCTGCAAAGGTTTTTCTATAGGAGGAGGCTCTGGACCTAAAACTGGTTGTGAAGAACCATAATCATGAATCCTAGTGGCTACACTAATCTCAGATCATACCATATTGATGCATTGATTCCCACCATCATGTGAAAATGGATTTTGACTTTCACTTGATGGATTTCTGGTGTTGGAGGCTCTCGAGGTCACATTTTGATTATGTGGAAACAGGTTACTAAACATAGCAGGTTGTTGTGCTATGAGCCTCGAGGCTGCCTCAATTTTTGGGTACAATTGGGTAAGGTGATCGTCTTTACAAAGTTTACATGGAAACTTTACCTTCCTCTTTTCTTTCTTTCCCTCACCAACATTATTATTAGATTTATTCTTATTGTGGTTTTCCTTTGTTTTATGATTATTGTTATTCTTCCTACCCTAATGATTATTATTACGATCTTTCTTCTAGTTCCCTCTAGGTTGTCGATTACCTTTTGGGTTCATCGACTGTACATAATGTACATTCACCAACTGGGTGGGTGAGGACAAATTTATAGCTTGTCCTACTATAGAATCGTTAAGAGATAAATGTTTCAGTTGGTTCATCACCTAGTCTGTAGACTTGGCACTTGTAGAGCCTATGTTTCCATTGGCATGATGCCTAGGATTTTTTCTAGGATCCTAATTCGACCACGATGCATCATGAATAATTTCATAAAGCATCCTAGATTGAGCATATATAACATCCAGCTACTAGGATTTAAATATGGCCTCTTCCTAAAATGTTACTTTGGATGTAGAAGCATCCTTTAAAATGTAAGGAAATAGGGACTTGAGTAACCATTCCAACAAAAACTCTAGCAGAATGTAATATTTAATAAACTTCTTCCTTCTATGCCAATCTTGAGTATGATATGATATGTGGGTGGATTTATCTTGATGAAAAGTTGATAAAGTTTCTATGTCATCATCGTAACGAACCGACAATTGGAAGTGGTTGAAAAAAACCAAGACCATCTCATTGAAAGTTTAGTAAGTTCCCCCAGGTAACTCGATATACCATTTCGTGTCAACCCCCATAAGGGTGCATTGAAAAAGTCTCAAATGAATAGAATCTTCATTAAGGGAGTTAGACGAGCACCATAGGTGAAAAGTAGTCACATGATCACTTGGGTCCTCACTAATCTTTCCCTCAAACTTTGGAATGTCAGAGGGAAGCTTGGCAAGAATGGGGATCCATGATGGATCATGATGCACTAGGTCATTCATCAATTTTGAGAAGTCTAGAAGATTTAACATGGTCAGAAATGGGAATCGTGGCTATAGTGTCTGAGACCATGCTCCCGGGAAAGACTGGTTTTGAGAGATTGCGGGCCAAGTATGGTTTCGGTATACACCATGGCCTTTTCTAGTAGGATAGTATCATCCTCCCAACTAATTCATAAAATTTTGTAAGGGCATCATCATCGAGGAAGATGCTTGCAAGAAGAAAACAACATGATATGGGTTACTCATGTGAGGATATATGTTTCTCCCAAATGAAGGAACTCCGTGCAGGGGGTTTCCCATACTATAAAATTGACTCCCCCCTGATGAAACACTAGAGGCTATAAGAAGTTTTTCCATGAGAAAATTATTTGTAGGAACCGACATTGTGGAAGAAGGATGGATGAACGAAATATAAGAAGTAGAAGGACCACCCCTTTGAGCACTCCACCCTTGAAAATTATGGCTAGGATTGGGTCTATAGGAAGGAGGATTCCAACCTCTTATAGTGGGAGTTGGTTGAGGGATATGACCCCCACCAAATTAGAAAGGAGTGTAAGGAGGCGACGTGCCCCTAGACCCAAAACCAGGATTCACAATAGATGTCAGAACGAAGGATGACAAGTGTGAAATCATATATGGCATACCAAAATAGAAAGGATTAGAGGCCTAGGGCATTGAATGAGTACTATGATTCAGGATACTGCTCAAGAATACAAAAGGATTCATCTTCATGGAATAAGCATAGACCATGGGGTGGGTAGCATTAAGTTAGGGAGTCTCGATAATCCAAACAATTGATGATGAGGGAGTCGAGGGGACTCCACTAATCATAGCAGAGGCTGGAGTCGAAGGGATTCCTGATACATTTATATCTGAATGAGTATTCATGGTAGGATGATCATGATCTTGAGCAGTGAAGATGTATGTACCATGTTTATTTAACTCTACGCCTTTTAGGAGGCAGTTTCGGTAACAGACCAAATTGTGGTACTTGACTCAAAAGATGATGACACTAACGGGGAGGTCGGTCTTGCTCCATGATGACTCATAACTTGCAATGAAAAAAAAAATCCTAATGCCACCTAATAAACAAAGAGCACACTTCTAAATAAAACTAAATCCCAATGCACACAAACAGGATATGATGGCTAAAGGGACCTCTTGAACTAAAGAAGGTATGCCTCTCCCAGGAGGGGATGAGATTCCTGAAAAATAGAGCGGAGGTAACAAAATCGGTTATAAGG
The DNA here is from genome assembly GCA_032191745.1 of Picea mariana. Classification (NCBI taxonomy): domain Eukaryota; kingdom Viridiplantae; phylum Streptophyta; class Pinopsida; order Pinales; family Pinaceae; genus Picea; species Picea mariana. Next base: position 16,777 of record JASDQU010371839.1, on the reverse strand, counting down.
ACCCTCATGGGCTTCACAATGTAGTCAATCAGATTCTTGTGGAGAGAAAATTCTCCATAATTTTGTGTGTTTTCCGATCCCTATCTGACTAAGGGTACCTACATAATAACCCTTGCAAGCAACCTATGTGGATACCTAGTTCAAGAAACTAAAGTCACCACAATATAACCAACTCTTAGGTGAGTAGTCGTAGGTCCGGTCCACCGTATGGGTAGGGTAGAAAATCCTGAAGTCTCGAAAGCACCTCCTGATCGCAAGGAGGTAAAGGCACTAGAAAAACCCAAGATATGAATAGAACCCCATACATATCTCTGATTATAAGAAGGTATTAAAGGTCTATCTCTGAAACCAACTTCACGTGACCCCGTACTTAACTCCGGTGTGAGTGGATCCTCCCAAGGACACCAATTATACAATGGGTTTCACCACTCCCTGGTCAGACACATGCATTGAGTTTTATAGCCTTACATAAGTTTACTCAGAAAATCCTATTCCAAGGCCCTAGGTCCTACACTTGTTTTGTGTACCCTAAAAAATAAAATCGTTTCTAATCAATTTTAATTTTCCAGTGTTAATTTTAGTGTATTTTGCTTGCTCAAGAGGTGAGATTGTGAAACTAATGGTGTTATGACTCAATGTATATAAAAAGGAAGAAAATGTAAAAACACTTCTAAGTACTAGTCTTGATTTTCAAAGAAATGATATGCTTCTAAATGTTGTTCACATGATGTAATCTCTTCAATTTCAATGAAGTGAAATCTTTCCAAGCATGCAAAAACTAATGTAATGGAGAAAAAAGCACAAATTCTCTAAATAAAATGTAAAGAAAAACAATTCTTTTTTGTATTTTCAATATAATGAAATGAAAATGTAGGAATTGAATAAACAACCTCTCAGGAATAACCTACTGCAAGCACTAGAAGACAAGACAAGCAGAACACCAAGAAACAACTACCTATACTAGAATGCAAGCACAACAAATGAGAAAAATGACAAGAAATGAGTTTTCCAAAAAAAATCAACTATGACACAACTTCCTATCACTCTACAACCACTCAATAGATAGGACATGGACCCAAGAAGTTTCAACAACCAACAAAACTCACCCAACAAACACTAAACCTAGACAAAAAGACTTAGAAAATAGTGTACGTGATTGTCCAGGGAACATAAGAGTATGTATGCACCCTAAACAAAGACAACACACATATGTAAGTGATTGTCAAAGGAAAAACCACATATTCCAAGGAAGACACTTACTGGGAAAGGGTTAGCCGAAGAAAATCAGATACAAATAAAAATAGAGGATGTCAAGCAACATGCGATAGAGAAACTCAAGAAAATAGATATCAATAAAGGAGAAAAAAAACTAAATACCCCAAAAGGGAGATCCTCCCTAGTGGAGTCACCAATTTTTTTACGACGAAAATATCTCTATGGCTAGGGGTAAACCACTATAAATGGAAAGACACCCAGAAAAAAACTCTAGTCTCAAGTATTCTAGATAAATTGAAATGATAACAAAAGGAAGGCTATAATCCTACCTCATCGAGACATCCAAATAAGACCACGATTGATCCTAGGATCCAATGCTTTGTACTTGCAACTTGTCCTGAACATCCAAGATATACAAGCATATGGAAATTGTATAAAAATCTATCATATAAACTAGCATAATCCACTAACATGTATAAAAAATATTCCCATGGAAAGTAATACAAATATTTGCAACATATAATTAGACGAGAAAAGAGTATTTCTATTAATGTAACCAGCAAAAGTACATACATGACAAAATTTTGTATCAACACATATCAGAACCGGGAAACTAAGTCCCTCCACATGTGCCTTCACAACTTCAATCCTCCACCAAGGAAAGATCAAAAGTAGTAGGATTAATTGAGTTTCTCCTTCTCAATATAGGAAGAGCTTGGGGGTTTAACATAAAATAAGTTCAAACTTTCAAGGACAAAGGGATGCATAATCAATATGAGGTTAAATTTCTCCAGAGTGTCTTTTCTCTCAATTGATGTGTTAACCAAGTCTTGTATATGGCTCAATTTATATCCTTCAAATGGACTTGAAGGGTTGAGTTAGAGCGTTTCTAGTATATGAAAGTTCAAGGATCATGGATCTCGTGACTTGGCATGGAAACCCGACATATTTTTTAATTTTTGAGCACAAAACCTGATGTATGTGGTCTATAATGGAGCAGCCTACATATACACGAGTTGTCTAACTGTGGCCCATGTATATGTACAAAATTTTGAGTTTTTGACTCTGAAATGAGAAAAATGGGGAATTTGAGTCTATAGAGGGAAAGGGAAGGCCATCAAAGAAAGATGCAAGGAGTGTGGAAAAAATTGCTATAACACTACTTGCCATCTACAACAAACTTTCAAGTAACAAAACAATAAATCAAGGGCACCAATTCCATTCCCTTTAAACTCCCATGGATAGGAATAGGTGAGTGATTAAATGGATCAAAGGGGTTGTTCTCATTCCTTGATCCATTTTATAGTATTGAACTATCTATACATTCCTTGTTTACAAAGTATCTTTACCCCAAACTACCTCATCACTTTTGTGACATTCTTAAGTTGGAAATGAACAGGTTAAAACCCCACAGACCCTAGGAGCATGGAGGTCACTCATTGGAAAACCTCCATGTATGATGAACTCAGTCTTGGACCCACTCCCTCTTCAAATAAAGTAATATTCTACAATCTAGATAAGGGATTTATCTGGGGACCATATCAATCTCAAATTCATCCTCAATGTGAATGAGCCAATATTTATGATCAGAACCGGTGATCAAGTCACACATAAAAGTATATTGGGCCTTATAACTCTTTCTATGAATGATATGCTTATAACCATTGAGACAAAGGTTTTTTTTTTTTTTAATAATTTTGATTTATGGAAAATTCTAATTGATGGCATGGTGAGGTCCAATGGGTTGTAGATATAATGTAATTTTCTTAGAATACCTATAAAATCCTAATAAAAATGCATCCTCAGTCATATTACCTAAAATTCACCCTACTAATGCCTTACCACCATGCTTCACTCATATGGGATCAATAGATAAGGGACTCTTCTAGAATATCACTCCTTTACATTAAAATTCAAAATTTTCAAGATATGAACTATGCTAATGTTTTCTATTTATGACATGGGAGGATTATAAGAACAACTATGGCCACTTACTAGAGGAGGAGTGGAAAAGGACAAATTATATAAATCACTTCAAACATGGAGGAGGAATCAAGAACTAGTGGCCCAGGTCCCATCCATGATGAAACTCACTGCATTATTGATAAATATGTGTCTTACTATTGGGGGAAATATACTATATGTTTCAAAGTGATTCCTATGTTGATTTACTAGAGGGTGACAAAGACTTAGGAATGTACGAAATGATCAGGTGTTCCAAGATTCACAATATATCTTCTCATGTAGTTGTATTCCCATGCACTAAATCAATCTCCTAGATTATTTGACATATTTATGTTGATAACAAACTTATAAAGGATTCACATCAGAAAGATATCTCTTCTTTAAGTCCATAACATCTTCGATCATGGGAAAAAATTCCCAATGAAGAAATTGAACTAATAGAATATTGGATGGTTCATTTCCCCTTGAATGTAAAGGGTGTTATGAAGCACTGGTCGATCCTGGATAAACATTTCAAGACTAAATAATCTTATGCTTACCCCAACAAGATGTCGAGGACCCCATACAAATATGTAGCAACTATGCTCTATGAATTCTATGGAGAAGTTGATTCCAAGAGTTTCAAGGTACAATGGGTTCCTCTGATACACTCTATCATGATAATAGGAGACATATTCAACTGGGTAGAAATTGTCTTTATTATCTTAGAAGAAACAATGTGAGTTGCAAAGAACATACTCCCAGGAAAACATCCAAATTTCTGCGTGTCCTCTTATTTATCAGATGTAGTATGTATGGTACATGCCTTTGGTGTGTTTTATCATTTCCATTGCAAATATAAAAAAAATCATCATTAATTTAAAGGAAGATAGAGGAATATTCTTAAAGGGCGTATTATATAAGTGATTCAAAATAGTTTGGAAATTTTTATTGTTGTATATTTTGGCTAATTTTTGTTTACTATGTTAATAGGCATCCCTATATTGGAAATGGGGTTCCATAATGTATTTTTTTTTATAATAAATATTACATGGATGGATAAAATTTAATAAACCCTGAACATTCTTGGTCATTGTAAAAAAAAAGGGCAAGATTCACTTTATTTGGAAATGAGCATGTTATGGTATAACAACTTCTTTCCACACGTTGATTAATTATCAAGTGGTTTGGCCACGTTCTCTTCCTTTGGAAATGGGCATGTTATGGTATAACAAGTTATTTCGACACGTTGATTAATTATCAAGTGGTTTGGAGACATTCTGAGCATATTGTGTCCTTCCAGCCAACTCCTTCGGTCCACCTCTAAGTCATTTCTCCTCCTAGTCAATTTAGGTTATGCATCATTTTTCTGTATCCAGACAGTCTATGTAACCCAAGACATTTTATAGGCACTTGAAAATTGAGACCCAGGGAATCCATTTCAAGCGATAAGAGAGAATATATTTGGTTCCATTGACACCTCTATGAATCATTCCCCCATTTCGTCTAACATATAATTTATAAAATGCTATTTTGATCCTCTTGAATATTTTTTATTTCTATAGTTAGTAAAGAAAAATACTAAGACTATCTTAGCATAAGAACCTAAATGGGCTATGATACCACAAGAGGGGAAAGGCCAAGGGTCTAAGAGGGGTTTATACCTAAAAAAATTTACCTTATACTACCTTGAACCGTCATTCATTTCAAAATATGAGTTTCAAATTTAAGAGAGGTTAAGAGGAGTGGAGGAAAAAAATTCTTCATTCTAAGCCATCATTCTCTAAAAACTAGCAAGTTGTCTCCCCTCCATTCTTGAAACTAACAAAGAAGTTGAATTCGAATTTTCTTGCTATCATGCATGCATGGGAGATTTGAATAGGGAGAAGGAGGTTGTTGGAAATAGGTAGGAGGAGAGTTTTTAGAGAGTTATACAAAAAAAAAAGAGAGCCAAGTATATGATAGAACAAACCATCCATGAAAGGAAGCTTTTAGGCTTAGAAAAAATGTCAAAAACCCAAGAGGATTTTGCATAAGCTTGAGATATCAGCTTGGACCTTTCTATGCACACATTGAATAGCACCAAAGGGAGTATTTTTTGAGGTATTGTGTAGTAGAAAAGGAGACACTCCTTGTGTCATGTGGGGTAGGTAATGTCGGTGTCTAAGAGGATCTCAACCCTCAAGAAGCTCAACAATAAAAATCAGTTTGTTTGAACCTGTTAAGTTTGACATTCAAAGTTTTATTTTCCTACTTCTCCCTAGTGGTATCATAGTCCGACTAAGGGGTGATGTCCTACAGTTGGGTGGAAATCGCTTTCTCAAGTGGTTGTTTGGTCAACTTAATTTTAAATAGATAAGTTAATCCTAGTATTAATTGTGATATGTTGTTATTATGATGTGGTATTATGTCTTGAATGTTGAAAAAATATGAATTCTACATGTTTACTATTTGGGGTAATGAATAATTCCTTCTATGTATGCCAAAAAATAATTACTATAATGGAAATTAGAAATCTATTACAACTTTAGTGTTGTATGATGGTTTAATAGTTGTGGAGTGTGTATATGGTTACTTGGTCTCTATACAGTATAATACACATGAGCTAATTGTTCTTATACTAACCTCACTGAGGAATATGTTTAAACAAACAGGCCAAGAAAAAATCACATGAATCCAAAATAGATCCAATTGTAGGATTATAATCACTATGTAGAGCACCCAAATGTCTTACGCATCTCAAATTCTCCAGAAAATTACTCACTGCTACACACTGCAAGACATTATTCCTCTAGTTAGACATGAGTTGATAGGAAATGATGAGAAGTCATGTGACTTATATTTACCAAATATTAAAAATGTTTCATGAAAAGAAGCGTTGTATTCTTATGGTAGGCTACTTGTTCATGGTGTTACAATCTCAACCAATATGTTACTACAAATTTGATACATTGAAGGATTGAGAGAAACGGTAAATTTGGCATCTAGGATACAAGTCCAGAAAAATTTTCCATTCAAGTGTTTGGAAACGATGGAATATATTTCATATTAGAGCTTGGTATTAGTTGAATATGTTCAACATCAAGCCATGGCTACCAATATTGATGGAAAGGAGACAAAGAAGAACTATGGATTTAATTTTGGGAAAGTTTAAGAAGGAGATATTGATGGTGTTGTCAAGGTTGCAGTTAAGAGAGGAAACCCACTAGAAGAACAAGGTATCTATGAATTCCAAGAAGAAATAAGGATTATTTATAATCTCAAGCATCTCCATTTGGTCTCTCTTATTGGTTATTGTGAAGAAATTTGTGAGATGATTTTAGTTTATAATTACATGGCCAAGGGACCACTGCGAGGACACTTGTATGGTAACAACAATTTGACTCCTTTGTCATGGAAGAAAATATTAGATATATGTATTGAGGTTTCTCAAGGCCTTCATTGTAACACACTTGGTGCTTAAGTACCCTTTTAGGGATGTAGCATCAAACTTTTACTTTCCTTAATCATCTCAAATCCTCTTCCCGAGACCTCCATCACATTCTGCTTGGCAAGAGCTTCCCAACAACTGCTACCATGCTCAAATCCGAGCTCTGGATTGCAAGTTATGGCCCTTCAAGGCTCTTCAACCCTTCATTGGTCAAAGGCCATGTGGCACCCATATGGAGCCTTGTCACTCAACACTACACATCATCATAGTATACAAGACTCTTCCCACCAGGATTCGACATTTGTCTAGCTCCTATGATCCACTTGAATCATAGACCAATCAATTATATGATTATAATCATGTGCATATTTCTTTAGTAACGAAACATGGAAAACATTATGTGCCTTCACAGTGGGAGGAAGTGATAGTATATATGCTACATGTCCCACTCTATCCAAAATTTCAATGGGTCCAAAATAGAGAGGTTCCATCTTGGTGCAACCTCCCATTCTAAAGGAACTCTTTCTCGACCTAACTTGAAGATACACATGATCCCCTTATTTGAACTCTCGAGGAGTCTTTTTTTTTGTCTTCATAGCTTTTCTATCTATCCTGAGCTATTTTCAGATTTTGTTTTATCCAAATTACTTGTTGTTCCATTTTCTTTAGCATATCAGGCCCAATTGTAATTATGTCTACTGGGTTATTCTAGCTGATTGGAATATTGCATTGTCTACCATAGAGGGCCTCAAAATGGATCTTCTTGAATTACTCTTGATATCCATTGTTATAAGAAAACTCTACAGTGGCAGGTAGTCTTCCCACTTCTTGGGTTTATTCATTACATACATCTTTAACATGTCTTATAACACTTAGTTCACCCTCTGTGTATGCTCATCGGTTTGAGGGTGATAGGTTGTACTAAATAGAAATTTAGTTTCAAAACCAACAAGCAAAGATTTCCAAAAGTTTGAAGTAAATTGTGTATCTCTATCGAATATGATCTCGTTAGGAATGACATGCAGTCTAAATATTTATTTCATGAAAACACTAGCAATATCTATTTCCTTGCAAGTTGATTTTGTGGGAATAAAGTGAGCAACCTTGCTCAGTTTTTCCACAACTACCATGATGGCATCATTTTGTTTGGTTGATTTTGGTAACGCTATGATGAAATTCATGGATACGGTTTCCCATTTCCATTCTGGGATTGGTAGGGGCTACAACAACCTTGTTGGATGTTGATTCTCTACCTTAACTTGCTGACATTCTAGACATTTAGCTAAGTAATCAGCTATGTCATTTTTCAGTCCAGACCAATAATATAGTTTCCTAGTAGTTGTGATCATTTTCTGATAACCAGGATGACCAGTATATGGTCTTTTGTGTAGTTCATTCATTATGAATCTATTCAAGTTGTCACAGTTTGGAATATACAACCTAGATTTGTAAGTTAGTAGGCCATCATTCAACAATTTATAACCCTCATACTTCTGCCCTGTCGGATCTTGATCTAATTATGATTTCACCGTATTGAAAAATGCATATGTTTCTTGTGCACTTTTGACTCTCTCCTTGATGTTTGTTTCATAGGTTCTTACATCTGTCGAGTGAATCACTTTCATGCTTCTTCTAAGGGCATCAACCACCCTATTTTTTTTTTCCTTTGATACGTTTGATTTCAAGATCAAACTCACTAAGGAGAGCCATCCATATAGCTTTTCTAGAATTTAGTTTTGGTTGATCAAACAAATATTTCAACCCACTATGGTTTGTCATAAGAAAAAATATTCTACCTAGGAGGTAATTCCTCCACATTTTTAAGGTATGTACTATGACATCCAGTTCCAAATCATAGGTCACATAATTGATTTCATGCTCATTCAATTTTTTCGATTCGTAGAAAATCACATGTCCTTCTTGCATAAGGACTCCTCTGAGCCCTTCCTTGTAGGCATGTGTACACATGAGGCCTTCCTTGTTTGGGTCTACAATCTACAGTATAGGCACATTGGTTAGAAGGTATTTCAGCTGTTGGAATCTCTCTTCACATTCTGATGTCCAAATGAATTTAACTCCTTTTTTCTAAAGGGAGGTGATTGGGAAAACAATCTTGGAGAATCCATTTATGAAACTTCTATAGTATCTTGCTAGGCCCATAAAGGATTTGATATCAGATACATCCTTTGGGTTAGGTCAATCCTTAATGGATTTGATCTTTTCAGGATCAATTGCCACTCCTTCTTCAGAGATAACATGGCCTAAGTAATGGACTTGTTTTTGGAAAAAGTCACACTTACTAAACTTAGCATAGAGATGATGTTCTCTTAGCACTTGAATCACCAACTTGATATGTTCTTCATTCTATTCTCTACTCTTAGAATATATTAGGATATAATCAATGAAAACCAACACAAATCTATCCAAGAACTTACTAAGTACATTATTCTTTAAGCACATAAAAGTGGTTGGTGCATTGGTAATCCCAAATGGCACCACTACAAATTAATAGTGTCCATATCTTGTCCTAAAGGTTGTTTTGTGGATGTCCTCATACTTATTTTGGAATTGATGGTATTAAAACCTCAAGTCAATCTTGGAGAAAATTGTAGCACCCCTTAACTGGTCAAACAAGTCATCAATCATTGGAAAGGGATACTTATTCTTAATGCTCATCTTATTGATTTTTTTGTAGTCTATGCACAACCTGAGTGTACCATCCTTATTTTTCATAAACAAGGCTGGTGCTCCCCATGGAGACACACTAGGACGAATGTAGTCATTGTCCAACATCTTCTTTAACTGTAGTTTGAGCTCAACTAGCTCTGGTGTATTCATTCTGTAGGGTGTTCGAGAAACTGGTACCGCTCTTGGTACAAGTTCTATTGAAAATTCAATATCTCTTCTCGGAGGTAGACCTAGTACCTCTTCTGTAAAAATATCTTTATATTCCCTTAATATGGGATAGTGTTATATTCTTGGTTTATTGTTCTCAACATAGTTCGTCACTTGTATTGCATACAAAGGACATCCTTTTCTGCAATACTTCTTCACGTGAAGGGATGATATTTGTCTCACTGAGATAGGGTTTTGAATTCCTTGTAGGGTTATTTTTCTCCCTTCTCCATCTTCACACTCCAAAGTTTTATTGTAACAATCCAACTTGGTTTTATGGGCAGAAAACCAATCCATGCCAATCAATAGGTCACAATACCCTAAAGGGAGCATGTTTAGGGTTTCTCGGGTGGGTAATCCATTCATAATGAATTGGCATGCTAGTATGACCTATGTTACCTTTATTTTGGTTCCAATGGCTAGTTGTACCAGCCATGATTTGTCATGTTTTACTTGCTACAATTTACATTTCTCAACATTTTGAGGGGCAACATAACTCAAATTAGAACCAGGGTCAATTTAAATGGAAACTAGATGGTTGGCAATCATACCTTCCATCTCCACTACCAAATCTTGGTCGTCAGCTTGTCTATTATCCAAGGCTGGAGAAATTGTTTACATGCTCCTAGCCACATCATTGATTGTGGTAGGGACGTTGTAGAACCTCCTATTGTTTTGTTTCCTATGTGGGCAGTCCCTCAACAAATGCTCTTCTCCACAACCCCAACATTTCAAGGGTTCTCTCTTTATATTATCAGCCTTACCTGGGGCTACTCCAAATGGTTTATTACCACTCTGAGATAGGAAATTATGTTGGTATACACTTTTAGTAGGAAGGCTCGTCTTAAAATTTTTCCCATGGTTCTTAAATCTTGAGGATTTAAACCCCTTGTTCTTGAATCCCATATTAATTTTCTTCTTTCAGTCCTCATGAGGTTCTGTCTTATTCTTGAATTGCTCATAGAAATATCTTGCCTTTCGGATGGTATCTTCTAAGGTCTTGGGTTCATCAAATTCAATTCTGTCCCGGAAGGACTAAGGAATTACACCGATAAATTATTGCATATTTACCTTTTCATCCTTTATATAGGGCTCATACCTTATCAACTCTAGAAATTTCTTGATATATTCATCTATTGTGAGTTGTCCTAACTTGAGTTCATAGAAATCCTTGGTCTTCCCATCAAAGTATTTTTCCAAAATATACTTCTTCTTGAAGTACTTCTCAAATTGTTTCTATGACAAGTCCTTCTTCTAGATTCCTTTCACATTTCTAAGGTCCTCCCACCAAATGGAGGCCTTTCCATTCAAGTTGAAAATGGTTATTTGAGACTTTAAGTTTTCAGAGTAGTCATGGACTCTGAAGTACTTCTTCAGGCTGAGTAACCAAAATTTTTCTTCTTCCTCCTTTTTAATTTCTCCATAGAAATTGGGTGCTTTGGATTTCTTAAACTCTCCAGGGTCATGGCTCTTGGAATGTTTCCTCTTCTTTCTTCTCCTCTGGGAATGTGAACTAGTTTTGCTACTAGAAGATTCCTTGGAGTTGTCAAATTACTCACTAGAGGATTCTTCCGTGGAATGTCTCTTGGCCCCATGTTGGGCCTTCTTTGAGGTGCTCCTCCTTGCGTGGCCACTTTCAGAAATATGCTTTCATATCTCAGGTGGACATTGGGTTTTCTTAGTACAATTTCTGTCCACATGACTGGTTGTTGGTCCATGTTGAAGTTTCCTTTGTATATATAATAGGATTTGCAATAGGATTGCGTTAATTTCAGTTTGATTTTCATGTTCTTTTATCAACCTTTCATTGTTAGTCTTACAACTCTGTAATTCTGCAATGAGGCTTCTTATAGTTTTAGCCAAATATGGAGGGGTTTCCTCTGCCCTCCTCTCATTAGATTCTTCTTCTCTATTGTGGGAGATTTCCCCCAACTCATGGTGTGTCACCATCCCTTACATTGTATTTTTCCTTCTGTCCAATGACTGCTTGGGTGCTGATAAACATTCTTTGTTAGCTAATTATATACCATTTTATAAACAACACATACAATTTACAAAGTGAAGTTAGTTTCTTTATTTGGAACAATAGGAGCACACAGTTCAAATTTTCAAAACATATAATAACAGTAGAAAGTTTCATTCCTTTATTTAGTAGAGGCTTAAATAAGCTTCTTATGAATGGGGTAAGATAGGGTGTTACCCTTAAAATTTCTCTAATAAATTTTTTATGCGAATCGTTCATGAGCCCAAGCAAGACAATTATTGTTGCCCGCTCTGATACCACTCTGTAACACACCCAACCCCTAAGTACCATTTTAGAGATGGGGAATCAAAATTTCACTTTCCTTAATCATCTCAAATCCTCTTCCTGATACCTCCATCGCCTCTTGCTTGGCAAGAGCTTCCCAACGACTGCTACCATGCTCAAATATGAGCTCTGGATTGCAATTCATGGCCCTTCAAGGCTCTTCAAGCCTTCATTGTTCAAAGGCCACATGGCACCCACGTGGCTCCCTGTCACTAAACACTAGAAATCATCATAGTATAAAAGACTCTTCCCACCCTAAGTCAACATTTTTCTAGCTCCTATAGGTCTACTAGGTTAAATATTAATTAGCGCTTAAGCCTTCAGACTTTGGTGAAATTCCTTCTCATGTACTTAGGAACCCAAATATATTGATTTTTGGAGTCCCAGAGAGGGTCCCTTTCCATTCAATTAATTATATTTAAATGGTTCGACAGCCTGCGGGAGAAGGAAAGTAAAATCTCAGGCTTCAGCCCGTTTCGACTCATCCAAACACAGCACTCTAATCCTCTAGAGTTCTGAATTCCCAGACTCTCAAAGGTTCCACACTTACCCATGGTGATGCATTAAACGTAGAGGCAAGGACCGGTAGGTCCGGGCCTTTGGCCAAATTAACCCCAACATTCTAGCCTCCCAATTTTCCCAAAGTCTTGAACTCCCGAAGTCCCCAGTACTCCACCATCTTTTGTCCAAGCGAGCATGTGCCAGGGGGATGACACGTGACAAAGGGAAAAGATGACACATGGCCCCATAAATGGGTGACACATGTCATTCTCTAACTGGTATATAAGACCTATAAAAATCACGAATCAAGGCAACACATGGCATGCCAAATATGGTTCCATGTCACCCTAGGTGATGTCAGCGTGCCATGTCACTACAGATCGATAGCCACTGGGAGTCTCTAGCTTCTCCTACCTGCAAAATCTCCTGGAGCTCCAAAATCTGAACTCCTACCAAAAGTCTCCCATTACCCCTTGTATCCCACGGTTGAGATGGGTCCACATAGATCCATAGATCTATGGCCTCTGTTTCTTCGCAACTTTGGCATTCAAGGAATCCACTGTGTAACTTCCTCTTTTCTCCCGAAGTAGTCAGAGTTGGGCTTACCGTGATCTGGATTCGATGGCCAGGAGGGATCCCGAAGCATCCTCATATCGAAATTTCGCATTACTTCATGACTTTGGCGTTTGGGGATTCTACCTGCTTAACACTTCCTTTCTTCTGGAGTGGTCAACGTTGAACTAACTGCAGCATAGATCCAATGGTCGTGAAAGATCCCGAAGTGTCCCCAGTTCTATGACTCTCATCACTTCGCGATCGGTAAGTGGGTCAAGGTTTAGTGGTGTGACAAATCCCATGGTCACGATTAAGGGAAGCATTAGGTTTCGGTCACCCTCGCTGGTAGTCGTACCAGCAGGTTGCATTTGGTTGGTTTCGATGGTTGTAAATTCATAGCATCCCAGAGCTCTGAACTCCCATAGTTTCGAAGCCAAAATAGTCTTAGCTCCTTTCGGACCTAGAAAAGGGTTCCAAGGTTCTTGTCATATGGAAGTGTATCGAGCTCCAGAGGCTACACTCGTAGTTCTTAGCAAATATTTTGTTAAGGCCGTGGGCATGAGCATGTGGTCTCTTAGGAGACTGGTTTGAAGGGAGCACCTCCCATTCACAAGACGTAAGTCCTAAAACAGGTAAAAGTATTTGTCGATCAGTGCAGGAACCATAAACTTATTCCTAAAGTATTTTGAAGACCCGTGTCTAATGGTCCTTCTGTTGCTAAGTGGGGAAAACATAAACCATGCAAATAAAAGGGGCTCACAGAAAAACAGTAAAATTTTCTAATGATTAATCAAACAATGTAAATTTAATTATAGACACAGACATTCAACCATCATTTTGATTATAGTACACAGAGTATAAGAATACTTATCAAAAAACACGATAGTGAAGCAACTGCTGAGAAGGGTGCCCGTATACACCCAACCGTAGGCTCAAAAACTCCTAATTGGATTTAATATTGGTAAACCCCTATCTAGATCATGATTCCTTGAGAGAGATCCTTCATACTTGTTCAGCCACAATTAGGGATAGAGGCCACTCTCCTCCTCCCACAAGAACTCAGAAATTGATTTTCTTTTCACCAAGCAAGGGGGCCTACAATGAGTGCCTCCTTAGTCACTCATCTTCCTGCAACACCATTTATCAACTTGGACTGAAAACGCTTCCAAAAACTTCTTGTTCCCAGATCGATCTTGTTTTTCAGTTCTCTTCAGAACCCAAAAGTTGAACATGCTCTTCTCCTTCAGGAAGAATGGTCTCTTGACTTGTATCCTTCACCATCCCCTCTGCCCGTGAATTTCCTTCTTTTCTTGCCGTCCTCAGCACAATTGCGTGGGGTATGAATCCCAAGTTCTTGGTCATGTTAGGAATTCTTTCATATGGGTATTATGCCCATCTCCTCATTAGCTCTTGAGGAGGGATTCCCAACTACCATCCTGACTGGTAATTTATTTATGGGTCAGAGGACTATTATGGGTCTAAGTAATTTAAATCCAGTAAGGTACTAGTCTGGTGGGGGTCATCTCAACCATTTTTGGTACCCCTCACCATCTCTTGCATAGAATCATGATCTATCTTGGCAAACCCCCTTCAAAAATTGTGCAATACTTTCTGTTTTATTTGGTAACAGAAAATACAAATATATGTGCATTACCCTTTTTATAATAAAAAGGTTCATCAATTCCAATGTCCACACATATTGAGTCTGTCCATAGTCTATAGGCAAGTTATAGTTGCATTTACAAGCTGGGGGAAACAAGGGGTATTACATTCATTATCTTCACAAAGGGGATACTCAGACCATCATATCCATCATATATCTGAATGTCAACATTCTTCTATATTTGAAGCGATAGAAATGAATGGCATCCAATACGGGTTTTAGAGCAAAGGGATTAAAACTGATATTTGTGTACAATCATTACACATGTCTTCCCATCTCTAATTTTTAGTATTGAGTTGCACATTTTGTTAATTGTAAAATTGACACTATGAAATTGGTTGCTAAAATAATAGTGATTTTAAGTTAATCCTCAATTGTTGAAAATAGTTTGTATCCTTTTTTATTAATAACCCAATACAATACATTTGTATTTTTATTTTGAAAATGCTAGATCTAGAAATGTGCAGATAGTCCTATCAATTGTCAACTACCATATGTCCTTATTAGTTGGGACTTTCTTCAACAACCACCAACAACAACAACTTTTAAAAAATGTGGGAGTGCCTTAACTTTCTCTAGGCACACAGGAAAAAACTTTGGATCCACAATCTAATGCAAGGATTACCACAAAAATGTCATTAACACTTCATAGAGGTCGGTTCATATATTGTATTTGTAACCCCCACCAATCTATAAAAAAATCTCATTAAAAATCTTTTTTCTTACAAGCTTCTTTTCATTAAAAATATTATTTCTTACCAGCTTCTTTTGATGTGGAAATAGTCATTACATCACATCATCTTCAATTTGATCAACTATTAAAGATGCCCTTCAAATTCCTAATTTGATAAATTGGATCTTTTGAATATAACTTTAAATATTGGATAATATTATTTCTCAATATGGAACATCAAATTCAAAGCTATTTGCAGTCACATTTTCAATTGTTTTGTAAAAGTCATATATTTTTTATCTTTTCAATTGTTTTGTAGAAATCAAATATTTTTCCTTTTCAATTTCAATTGTTTTGTAGAAAGCAAATATTTTTCCCTAACAATAAAATTAGACCTCATCCACTTTTTTAATTGCAGATAACTCGTAAACATTAGTTAGAGTTATGTTTTATTAAATCAAAAAATAACCCAATCTATATGAATAATTTCATGTTTTGTTTTCTTCCTAGTACAATACAAAAATTAGATATTAAATTTGGAAGAAAACAGTAAACCAAATATAAAAAATAGTACAAAGAAGGATTGCATCCAAAATTGGCACAGGATACTAGAAAACAACCATCCTAAATTGAAAACATATACCATGTGAAGTTGAGAGGATTGAAGAAAATTGTATTTGTTGCGATCACTTTATGCTTTATCCTTTCCTTCTTATTTTGAGTACTTTCTTGACACCAAATTGATTTCATGTTATATCTATTCAAATGTTACTTTTGATGAGATTGAACAAGATGATTTCTTTATATTACAACTACATATAAGAACATTTTACACAAATTTAATATAGTAATTATTGTTTAAATATTGTAAATGACATTTTCAATATAAAAATTAGACATTAGAATTTATTTTTATGCTTTAATGAAAAAAATATATTGCACAATTTCTTTGTGAAGACCCAAGATGTCTCATATCATTATGAATGGCTTCAAGCCCTAGGTACTTCCAAAATTTAATAATGAGTTCGAGGACCAGTGGTTCGCTTAACTCTAGACTTCGACTCAACCCAAGAGATGATTCGAGTGGATCTAATAAATTTTATTTATTTATTTATGATTAGCATCAATTGTTTAGTATTACTTTGTATGCTTAACTTATATGCTAAATTTTTAACAGAACTTTGTATTCATGGTTGAATACGATGTACATAATTATTTTTCCATTAAGTGTAATTAGATTTCAGAGTTTTCAATGAAGAAACCAGAGTTTCCAGTGAAGAAATTAGTTGTATTATTTAGTTTCGTAAGTACTCGAGCATTATATTCTCTCTAAACACTTTCACTACATTCCGTTGGTTGGTAGTACAGGCTTCTTTGTTGGGTAGTGGTGGCTTCCTTCATTTCATACAAAGAAAAAATGTAAAGGTGTGGATGTCAAAGTTTATATTTAATAATAGTTTAATATTTTTAGAATTACATATAAATTTAATCTAATTTTTTTTTTCAAATTTTAAGAATTTAAGTAAAAAATCTTATTAAATTTATATTTTGAATTTTATGAAAACAAATTTTAAGAATTTAAGTAAAAAATCT